>JBBPBX010004088.1:0-21412 GCA_038048925.1 Garcialebias charrua
TTCATCACAAGAGAGGCCAAGATAGCGTGCAACCCAGTGACATCGCTACATGCACTTAAAGCAAATGACTCAGAGAAGCTGAAACCCTTAAAGGCTCAAAGTGTTGGAGCAAAGGTGTTTGCAAGCAGCTCAGAAGAGAAAACAGAAACAAACAAATGTGTATTCTGTGAAAAATTAAATCACAACATTCACACATGTCGAAAGTTTATGGAAAAGACGCTAGTTGAAAGAGTGGAGTTTGTGAAGCTAAAAGGACTGTGTTTTGGATGTCTCAGCTTTGGACACCTGTCCAAGAAATGTGAAAGAAGGAATATCTGTAACACCTGCAAGGGAAAACACCCAACGTGCCTACATGAAGAACGAGACAAAGAATTCAAAAGAAATAAGGACAGAGATAAAGAACAAAGAGAAATTAAAGGGATGAAAGAAGCCAGGGAAACCAAACAAACCAAAGAACAAAGTAAAGAAACTTTAAGTGAGGCAATCTCAAACCGTGTGATCCAAGGTGACAAGAGTGATCTCACATCTACAGTGATTCCAGTTTGGTTATCCACAGTAAGCAACCCAGAACAAGAAATGCTAGTATACGCCCTTCTGGACACTCAGAGCGACACTACATTTGTTTTGCAAGAAAAGGCAGACGTTCTGGATACAGAAAAGAGAGATGTACAGTTAAAGCTCTCTACATTGTCATCCAAAGAGGAAGTTGTTCCAAGTCAAAGGATCTCAGGGCTACAAATCAGAGGTTTCTACTCATCAAAGAAAATCTCCCTTCCTACTACCTACACAAGAGAGTTCATCCCTGCCAATTTAAACCATATTCCCACACCCAAGACGGCGAGAGCATGGCCACATTTGGAGCACCTCGCTGATGAAATAGCACCTCTAATTGAATGCGATGTTGGTCTGCTGATAGGTTATAACTGTTCACAAGCACTGGTACCTAGAGCAGTTGTGTCAGGAAAAGACAATGAGCCTTTTGGCCAAAAGACAGATCTCGGCTGGACAATAGTTGGAGGTGTTGATCCTTGTGTGAACTATGGAGACATTATTGGATGTAGTCACAGGAGTATTGTCAAAGAAGTGCACTACGTTTGTCGCACCCAAGTCAAAGAAGTTGTCACACCATCAGATGTGATCAAAGTGCTTGAGGCTGATTTCACTGAAAAGAAAGTAGAAGATTCTCACCTCTCTCAAGAGGATTTACGTTTCACTTCAACAAGTTTTCTCTGGCAAGAAGAGCTTCCCAATAAAGAGGCTAAGGTGGGAGAACTTCAATCAGAGGACCCCAAAGTATGCAAAGTAGTTGTACACCATACGTCGTCAAGGGTGGATTCTCTGGCAGAACGTTTTGTGAAATTCTCCAGCTGGTCAAAACTAGTCAAGGCTATTGCAAGACTTATGAGATTTGGAAGAGAGTTTAAGCAGAAGCAAAGAAAAACCCATGAAGCCACAAGTCTTGAAGAAAGACAAGAAGCTGAACTTAAAATCATAACCATGGTACAAGGGTCAGTCTTCTCGAAAGAAATCAAGGAAATTCAGTCCCGAAAAGAGTTAACTGAAGACAAGACAAACAGACTCTATCGACTCAATCCCTTCCTGGACCACAAAGGAGTCCTCCGAGTGGGAGGTAGATTAGAGCAAGCTACGTTACATCCACACATCAAGTATCCAGCTATTTTACCAAAGACCAGCCATGTCACAAGGTTGCTGATCGATCACTATCATCAGCGAGTGAAACATCAAGGTCGGGGCATGACAATAAATGAGCTAAGAGCAAACGGCATTTGGATAGTTGGATGTAGTCGAGCAGTAGGCTCCTATATCTACAACTGTGTGAAATGCAGGAAATTCAGACGTGAGACTACAGCAAAGACTAAATGGCAAAGAACAAGGAGAAATGCTAAAGTCAACGACACAGTGATCGTGCAAGATGACACAGCGCCTAGAAACAAGTGGAAACTCGCTAAGGTCACAGCGGTGTATCCAAGTGAAGATG
Organism: Garcialebias charrua; assembly: GCA_038048925.1. Taxonomy (NCBI): domain Eukaryota; kingdom Metazoa; phylum Chordata; class Actinopteri; order Cyprinodontiformes; family Rivulidae; genus Garcialebias; species Garcialebias charrua. The sequence goes on from JBBPBX010004088.1 coordinate 2,000, forward strand.
GATGTGTTCGCAAGGTGCAGCAGTTGATCAGTGACTCTGTATTAGATTGTCATGGAAAGAGACTCACTAAACAAGTACATTTGGACAGGCCTATTCATAAGACAGTTACACTGCTAGAGGCACAATACAGGTAGTCCCCGATTTACGAGCGAGATCCGTTACAACGAGGCGCTCGTAAACCGGAAATCTCGTAATTTGGAACGGCCGCCATTTCGCTCGTAAATCCGGAAATCCGCTCGTAAATTGGAACGGTTTTCGCTAGCGCACCTAAAAACACTCTATTTTCATCTAAAAACTACTTTTGAGTGCATAAAAATGATCGGAAACGTGTGTTTATATGCTTAACTAGCTAACTGAAGTGAAAAAACACATGAAAACTCAGTATTTTTTTCGTTTTTTCCAAAAATGTGCAGCTCGTAAGTCTGGAACCTCGCAGATCAGAGCGCTCGTAAATCGGGGACTACCTGTAGACCCACTCACAAGTTCATAATAGAGCTATAAAAGAAATCACAAGTGATTTGGTGGGAGTGTAGCTGCCATCAAGAGCAGATCTCATTTTATGCATTATTCAATATTCAGTTAAAGAGAGCAATAAATATTAGTGTTTAATATAAAACATTAAATAATAGACAAGTAACAACTTTCAGTAATTTATGTTGTTAAGGTTCATTTTTTGTGTTAAAATGCATTGAAATGTATGGGGGAACGTATCTTTTGTTCCGCATGCCACGTTGTTTCCCTTGGCGTAAGATTGATTGACACAGTTGCCATGGAAACCGTTAGAGAACCGTTACTGCAGAAGAGACTACTACAAGAAGTTCCCCCTGAAGACAAAGGGGTGTTTTACGTTTCTTTTTGTAAGAAGAAGCTGTAGAAAATCGTCTTTATTCCTCTGGAGTTAATGTGGCCAATGAGGTACGATTTATTGTTTTATTTGTGTCTTTTACAGTACAGTATTTGTCTTTTATTTCTGTAAATCTTTATTTGCCGTGAACTAATTTAGGTCTGTGTTTCTTTTTAGTTCTGACGGCATTTATGGGGCATTAAGTTAAGTTGTCTACAATAAATGTCTGTTAAAACCCAAGAACGACGTTGATCCATGAATTGAACTCGAGAGGAGTAACAGTAGTGATTCATTATCAGCACTGTTGAGCATTGCAAAGGGAAGCTCATGCAATCAACACATTTTGTATGAGATTCTTTTTGTTCATCAAAGACTATGTGAACAAAATAAAAATCTAGTAATTATGTGGACTCCTGCCCATGTGGGTATATTAGGCAACGAAAGGGCAGATAAGTTGGCTAAAGAAACTGTTAAAAAAGTAGACATTGATATGCCGATAAAGTTAACTAAATCTGAAGGAAAAAGTATAGTTTGGAACGAAAGCAAGAAATTATGGAAAATGAGATGGGATAATGAGACAAAAGGGAGACATTTATATAGGATACAAAATACAGTTGATGTTAATAGACTCAGAGGAATAAATAGGAGGGAGGAGATAATTATAAATAGAATAAGAACTGGGCATAGTTTATTGAATGACACTCTTTTTAAGATGGGGAAACATCTTACTGGTTTATGTGATTGGTGTAATGCCGCAGAAACAATAGAACATGTTTTTAATAATTGCAGGAAATATGTGGGTCATAGGAGAATATTGAGAATGGAAATTGGTCATAATAGGGAACTAAAGTTGGAAGAAGTCGCTGCTCAGCTGAGTAGTGATGAAGGGAAAAGAAAGATATTTCGTTTTTAAAAAAATACTGGACTCAATATGAGAATTTGAGAAAATAAATTAATATATAACCACCAAGAGATGGCAGTAGTGCAACAATGATGGATGCAAGCTGCCGTTAAAAACCAAAGAAGAAGAAGAAGAACAGGGAGAAAACCAGGAACCCTACAATTTATCTGTAAATTCAAAAACCATTGGATCGGTCTGACTGACAAAGAAACAGAAGGATCTTGGAAGTGGGTAGATGGAACTCCTCTGAATGTGACGTAAGTTATTCATTTATTTTTATTTGTTTCAATGCTAACAACACATTTACAGGAAGTAAATGAGGAAACACCAGTCCTGGGCAGCGCTAAACCAAAAATTAGTTCCACTATTTCTAAAGCACTTATTGATTTATTTAGGTCCACAATTTCAAAAGCACTTATGTATTACCAATGCTAGCGGAAGCTAATGCTAACACGCTAACCGCCATTTTGAAGAGGGCAACTGGCAAAATAATTTTTTTAATCCAGCAGATTTGACCATTTGAACCGGTTAAGCTCAGAAAAACCTTGTGCTATAAAGTCACTGACTTTATAGCACAAGGTTTTTCTGAGCTTAACCGGTTCAAATGGTCAAAAAAAATTATTTCGCCAGTTGCCCTCTTCAAAATGGCGGCCGCCATTTTGAAGAGGACAAATGGCGATTTTAATCCAGCAGATTTGACCATTTGAACCGGTTAAGCTCAGAAAAACCTTGTGCTATAAAGTCAGATAAGAAATATATTTTTCTCAGCAAAGAAATAATTGTTTTTACCGTGTTTTCATGGATCTTCTGTGGCCGTCGCGGCCGCCATTTTGAAGAGGGCAGTGGAGAAATACTTTTAAAAATCCAGACGCGTCGCATAGGCCGCTGAGAAACATCCATAAGTTCACCCTCCATGTTAAAAACTCTTCGTCTGACTCTTCGAAAACAAGCAATAAGGCTGCAGAGTAACACACTGGCTGCTAACTGAGAGCGCTCGCTCTAGTAAAGAGACTGAGGGGACGCTTTTTCGTAACGGACCACATCCGGCGCTGACAGTCGTCCGGGCCTCTAAATAAGTTTTTTCGGTTTTACTGATAGATAATTAGTTATTAGCGGTACTGCATTTTAAATAAAAATAGCGCAAATCCGCGTATGAATTATAAAAGTTAGTTAATCCGCTGTAAAGCTAACAGATTATTTAGCAACGCTATAAGCGGATTAGCGCAAAAGCGCTACCTAGCGGTTGGAGGCCCACCACTGGGAAACACTGATAATCTGTGGTGGGCAACATGAAATGGGTTGACTCTGAAAGTTAATCAGTTGTAGATGTACATCCAGTGATTTGATAAAAGGTCCATGAAATATTTAGCTAAAATGCAAACTATAAATATGTAACTGACTAAACATTTGTCTTACTTCACTTGTTCTGTTTCCTGTCAGGTACTGGGAAAGTGAACAACCTGATAATGGTAAAGGAGAAACAAAATGAGGGGAGGAGGACTGCGTACATATCAGTAATAATGACAAATTGTGGAATGACCTTTCATGTGAAGGTTTCCATCCATGGATCTGTGAAAAAGTGGCACATTAAGTTTTTATGTTTATTATTATACAGCAGCTTTGAATAATGCAGCTTTACAAAACATGTGTTGTGCTAGCAGAGCAATCCATGGAGGCAATTCATGATTTTTTTTTCTTTTTAAACATCAACATCAAAAAACTAAATACTTTGTGTGAACTTTCAGGTTTCAGAGGATTTATTTCTAACATATCTGGCATAAAGGCAGATGATGAAAACAAATCCAGAATTTATGCATTGCTTGAAAATAAAATCATCCACCAGTTTCTTCTTTCATGTGTTTTCTGCACTTTTCTTTCTGATGCATCATCAAGTTGGAGACAGAGCCCCATCATCATCATCATCACAATAAACTCTCTCCACTCTTTGACAGTGTCTGAAGCATTGATTGGAAGTTTCCATGCAAGTCATTTATTTTCAAAACAAGTCTTTTTGTTTCTATCCATCATCTTTACCTGCTTATTCCTTTTCTTGTCATTGGGGGGGTTCACTGGTGTCCATGTCCAGCAGTCACTGTACGAAAGACGGGGGACACCCTGGACAGGTCTCCAGTCCATCACAGGGACACATGGAGGATTCAAGGTACATATGGTGGAATGAATTGTGTATGTAGGGTCCCAGTTACATCCAACAACAGTATTAAAATATAAAAGAAAAACTGTAACAAGATCTAAGATATGAACTAAGAAAAACATCAACTAAATATACACGAAGCACTAGTAGCATAAAAAATAAAAACGTGTCAACAGCAGCACGAACATGAGTCTGTGTGAGCAGATGAGCACGAATGAACACAGCAACATGAAACAGATCAGCAGCAACATGAAACAGATCAGCAGCAACATGAAACAGATCAGCAGCAACATGAAACAGATCAGCAGCAACATGAAACAGATCAGCAGCAACATGAAACAGATCAGCAGCAACATGAAACAGATCAGCAGCAACATGAAACAGATCAGCAGCAACATGAAACAGATCAGCAGCAACATGAAACAGATCAGCAGCAACATGATGTGATATTTCACAGTGATTATTCTGGTTATTTATTCATGAGTCTAACAGCCTCAGGGTAGAAGCTGTTCCTCAGTCTAGTGGTTCTACACTTAATGCTCCTCAACCTCCTTCCTGAGGGGAGTGGGGCAAAAAGTGTGTGTGCTGGGTGAGTGTGGTCCTTCATGATGCAGGTGGCTCTCTTCCTGCATCTGGAGGTGTAAATGTCTGTGATGGTGGGGAGACTGACTCCAACATCTTCTGTGCAGCCTTCACCACTCTCTGCAGAGCTTTTCTTTCTGCAGCTGTGCAGCCTCCATGCCACACATTGATGCTGGAGCACAGGATGCTCTCCACTGCACACCTGTAGAAGGAGGTGAGGACTGGGCTGCTCAGACCAGCTCGTCTCAGCCGTCTGAGGAAGTAGAGTCTCTGATGACCTTTCTTGATCAGGCTGGTGGTGTTGTTGCTCCAGCTGAGGTTATCATTCAAGTGTACACCCAGGTACTTGTAGCTGGAGACCACTTCCACCGCAGATCCTCTTATGTTCAGTGGGGTGTGGGTGTGTTTGTTCCTTCTGAAGTCCACAATCATCTCCTTTGTCTTCTTCACATTCATGTGAAGGTTATTCTCTTTGCACCAGCTCTCCAGGTGTTCCACCTCCTGCCTGTAGCTGGACTCATCATTGTTTGTGATGCATCCCACCACAACTGTATCATCTGCAAACTTTACAATATGACAGCCTGGATGGGTGGCTGCACAGGCATGCATGAGAAGAGTGAACAGAAGGAGGCTCAACACATAGCCCTGAGGAGAGCCAGTGCTGAGTGTTATGGCGGATGAGTAGAAGTTGTGGATCCTCGTCAACTGCTGTCTGTTAAGAAGTTTAAGAGTCAGTTACAAATGGAGGGGCTTAGTCCTAGTGTGAGTAGTTTGTCCATCAGGGTCTGGGGGATCATGGTGTTGAAGGCAGACGTGAAGTCCACAAAGAGCAGTAGTCCTTCTGCTCCAGGTGGGTGAGAGCAGTGTGGAGACACAGACAAGTGGGACAAACTGTGATGACCTCAGTCACACCTTGGTATAATCCATCCACACACTAACCACTGGTTTATTTAGTTTGAAATGGAACGAGTGGTGGTGATTTGGTTTTGCTTTAATCTAGCAGTGATGATGGAAGCTATGTGCATATTAGGACTGTGTGGTTTTTAAAAATGTATTTTATTATATTAATTATGCTGGTGAAGATTCTCAGTCGTCCAGGACATGATAAAATCAAAAAAGGCGTTCAATACAGGATCAACTGGACTTTATTTGTTGCAGAAAACGTTTCGACTTCTGTCCAGAAGTCTTTTTCAATTGACCTTTCGCAGAAGCCCCGCCCCCTTAGTTACTGTTGCTACGCCCGTCAAGCTTTCTGTAGCCGGTGAGTGTTAGCGCGTCATGACGGGGATAGCTTGTATACCAGTGCGTGTTAGTGACTCATTTTGGAGCAATACCAGCGCAATATCCTCCAGATCAAGGCAAAAGGGGTTACAATATGCAGTGGAGGGATATATTCAAAATATTACAGTACGTTACGAAGGAGACACAACGATCCTTGAGGCTAAAGCATACCGGTCTCAAGCAAAATCTGAGAAACCCCATGACCTTTACCTCAAATGCAACCAGAATACGCTTGTGGACCAGTCCTGCTCCTGCACTGCAGGGTAAGTTTTCTTTTTCAAGTTCTATTTTTTGTTAGTTAAGTACTGTAAAAGTCAAATTTATTAAGTAATACCGGTAAGTTAGCTCGGTAAGTTAAGCTAGTAACTGTATTCAGAGCAGAGGCTAGCTTGTTACTCTGTTCATGGATCTACCTTAGATTATATGTTTTTATTATATATTATATATATTATTTAATATATATATTATTTATTATTATATTATAGCACTCGTGCATTTATTGTAAGTAGTTGTAATCAAACATGTTCAACCCCCACAATCTCAACAGACATTAGTAGTGTGGATGACAAAAACACTTCATTGAACTAGCTTTTACTGATACATATTTGAATCATTGTGACAACAAAAGTTTACCTAAGTTTGAAGTTTAAATAAAAATAAAGAAGTATTTTAAGACATTTGAGTGTGCAGTATTAATCAACGGTCTGAGCAGACTTCGCTGCACTGGACTGCATAAACCACACCACTCTGTTTGTGTGTGGGGGTTTGGTCTTTAGGGTGGACCAACCTCTGTCTGAGAGTCCTGCTAGGTTTGAAATGTACTGGGATATTGTGTTTGTTGAAAATCCTTCTGAAATTCTCTGAGACTCCATCAACATAAGGAATGACAATGTTTTTCCGTCTGTTGGACTTTTTCTGTTCATTAGAGAGGGGGGTGAAGGAAGCTTTGTATGTTAAGAGAGAAAAACCTTCTCTTAACAGAGGAGGAGGTCTGAGATTTCAACTTTCTAAGACTTATAACTCAGTTTTGGATTTGATTCCGAAACGTTTTACACTGGATGGGAGCAGAGATGTCTTGTCTGTAAATTAGACTAACAAAGTTTCTCTGAGTAGTCTCTGTTGTTGTTTGGGAGGTGTTTTTTGTCAATTTACATACAGTTTTGTGTCTTCTACCAGAGACCTCAAGGGAACCTCCCAGTGGCGGTTCTAGACCAGTTGTACTGGTGGGGCCAAGCTGGGGCCAGAGGTTTTGTCAGAGGGGCACGTTCATCAGATGAACGTTGTTACCTGTATATAATTTTGGACTGAGAAACTGAACCAAGACTTCACCTAACAGTTATTTTCATTATCATTTTATTTGCTTATTAATATATTTTATTCAGTCAATACAAATACTGTGTAAAATGATTTATATTTTTCTCATTTGATTTTTTAAACTATTTTCTTTGGTTACAATGGTTAATCACTGCTTTAAAAAAATAAGAGTCAAGTAAGATTTCGAATCTGTCTTTTTCTCCGAGATGAACTTCAACAAAGACAGATTCGAAATCTTACTTAACTGTTAGATGAAGTCTTGGTTCAGTTTCTCAGTCCAAAATTATATACAGGTAACAACATTGGCTGCCCTACTATCACAGCAACTGTATTCTGCGATTTTGATTAATACAAAATCGTAGAATTTCATGATTTCTGGCATCATGATTTCTGGCAAACTGATCGGTTTGCCAGAAATCATCAAATTATGTTTGTATTCTGCATCTGTCTGTTAGCAAAATATCTTATGAACAACTGAACAGATTTTGATTAAACTTTCAAGAAATAATCACTGAATGGCTCTCTACGACTGGTTGACTTTTAAAGTACATCCATGGTGTTGGTCTGTTAGCAAAATATCTCATGACCCTCTGGACAGATTTTGAAAAATCTTTCAAGAAATAATAAACGGATGTTTCTTTACTGCTGATTAACTTTTGGATATATTTGAATTGAAGATGGCTGCAGCAGGCAATTGAAATAAGCCAAACTCAAAAATGGTTATAATTCAGTTAATTTTACAGATATGGAGTTAAGTGGTTGTTTGTTTAAAGTTATTTAAAGTTATTTTATATATTCTTTTAAATAATGGGGTGATATAAGATTTTTTTCTTCTTTCTGCACTCTTTTCATTCAGATGAATGTTTTATTTTGTCTCTTTTAAATGAATGAATAAATAAATAAAATAAAATATTAAATAGCTTTACATCTGCTAAGTTCTTGGCATAAACCAACACAGACATGTTCCTGTTTTTAGTGTTTTACATGCTTTATATTGTAGCTGTATTATGATATGATGCGAAGCCACGGAGCTCCCAGGCAGAAGCTGAAACAGCTGCCGTAATCAGAGCGCCCAATCCGGCATGAAAAAGAAAAACACACCGCTGGCTGAAGCCCTGAGCTCGATGGAATGTCCGGCCGGCGTAAAACTAACTTGACCGCGGTTTAATGTGACGCAGATGTGTTTATATAGCTCTGCAAACATTGAACGTTGTTGTCTTGCGGTGTTGAGTGTAATATTTCCACACAACGCACATGTTACGATGAAAAGTCGGCTAGCTGCTAGCTAAGATGCTACGTGACTCACCAGTGTTGTCCGATCTTGCGACAGAAACAAGCGTCCAGCGTAAACAATCCATAACGTGACCAGCTCCATGTAAACAATCCATAACGTGACCAGCTCCATGTAAACAATCCATAAACAAACGACCCGCTCTTTCAAAACGATGCCAAAACAAACCCAACAGAGTACTCAGTCAGCCCCTCACGCTTGTAGCTGCCTGCAAACTATGAACTGGATTTCCTGAATGTGAGGCGGGTCTTGTTACTCTGGGTTCATGAGACACGCCTCCGTTCAGGAAATCCATCCCATAGTTTGAAGCCAACGTGCATCATGGGTTGGATCGATACGTAAACAAGGCTGGTATCGGCATAGACGTTCTATATATGATATCTATGGGTATCGGTATGTGCCATGAGCATTGGTTCCGCTTCTGCTCGGAGGGCGGGCCACAGGGCGGGCCAGGGTCCATCATACACGGGCACGGGCCCGTGCGGGCCCGTGTGTAGAACCGCCAGTGGAACCTCCTACTGTTAAGGTGTGATCTTTCAATTTACATGTATGTGTTACAAACCCCCAGGTGTGATGTGTTGTTTTGTCAATTTAAATAGAATGGGCATGTTAGGTATTTTGTGGTGTTATTTCAGTTTCCAATTTCATATGTTGGTGCGTGGCTTGTATAAAACTTCTCGTTCTCACAGCTTCCATTCATTCAGAATTGAAAAAGACTTCTGGACAGAAGTCGAAACGTTTTCTGCAACAAATAAAGTCCAGTTGATCCTGTATTGAACGCCTTTTTTGATTTTATCATGTCCTGGACGACTGAGAATCTTCACCAGCATACCTCTTCTTAATGTCCCTCAGCTCATTTCACTCATCAGTCTGGCACTGTTGAGCTTTATCCCATGTTTGGTTTCCTCCATGTCTCTTCAAATTCTAACAAAGTTAAGTCAGGTCCTCTGGACAGATTCTTTGTTTTGTCTTTTTTTTTCACTTTTTTTTTTTCAAAAGACTTCTTCAGTCTGAAGAAGTCTTCTAGACTTCTAGACCCTTCTAGACTGAGGAAGTATTTTGGATAAAAGACAAAATGTTTCAACAAGAATCCCTCCAGAGGACATAACTTAACTTTGTTAGAATTTTCTACCTAGCTTGCAAGATGTCTCTTCAAATTGTTTTTCTAAGTAATTGCTGCCATGACAGCCTCTTTGTTTTATTTGTTCAATAAATCTAGTTCCCTTTCAGTCGGTCTCTCGGTGCAACATACTTGCTATGGGAATTGCGCCCCGCGCGATTACCTGAAGGAATATACCCACGCCTTTACGGCTAGGGGCGTCACTGCTGCGCCAGAGGCCCCGCCCTCTGGGTACTTAAGCGGCTTGCGCCCCTCCATCTTTCTCTTTTTGCCCTTAACCTCGCTTAACACCTGAACTTCATGGGACTTCTCTGTTGTCGCATCGCTTGACTGAGGTGAGCTTGCTCCCTACACTGAGCGTACTGAGAAATGTTCCTGCGTATTGCTGGGCTGGCGAAAGCTAGTCCAGCGTTTTTCTACTAACCTTCGAAGTTTTCTTCTTTTCCACAGCTTTTCACTCAACGGCGCTAACTGCGTCACAACCTCCTGCTATCATTAGCAGGCTAACCAGCGTAAGCAAGACGACGGAGAAGACGGCTTCAAACAAAAGAAAACTAGGAACAACTTTGACGCTTCTCGCCGGACATGGCTCCCGAGAAGGGAAAGCAGAGGACAAGGAGGAGGAAAACCAAGACGACGAGTCCTCGCTCGCGCCCATAACCCAGCGGCTGCGGCTACTCCCTCTCGGTGACGGACACCCACGAGGCCTGTCCTGTCTGCCTAGGGATTCTGCACGCGAGGAAAGCGCTGGAATTCCCCGACTTCTGCTCCCACTGCCGTCGAATGTCGGCAGTAGTGAGGAAACGACGGGCTGACGCGTTGGCTAGAAACGCGGCGCTGAAGGTCGCACGTCGCACTAAAGTGCTCGCTCCTGAACCGGAGCCCGACAACGTGGACCTGGAATGCAACTGCCGAGTTGGAGAGGACAACATGTCGGACTCCTCAGTTGCTGCCGAGGACTCGACGCCTGAAGTGTCCGACCAAGACGCCAAATTTGGTCACAAAGGAGAAACTGCTGATTCCTCCCAGAACCTGGCGCAAATCTTACCGGAACCGGACTTGTCTGTACCTGCCCTGTTTGACCTGTGCCATAGGGTGGCAGATGCCCTACAGGTCATGTGGCCAGACCCCCTGCCTCGCCAACAGGCTACGAGGCTAGCGGGAAGCTACCTCTACGCGAAACAGCCGACAACGTCGCAGAAAATGCCAATTTTTCCGGACTTCCTCTTGGAGCTCAAACGCTCCTGGGCGGAACCCGGAGCTTCCATCATGCTGCCATTATCTGACTCCTTGACGTCACAGGAATGGAGACAGCAGGCCTTGCCAACGCACCCCTGATAGAAGAGACTCTGGCGGCTCACCTGGCCCCCACAGCCACGGGGATGAAACCCACGCTACCCAACAGGGCCTGCCGCGCTTCGGAGAAACAACTCAAAGTGCTACAAGGCTCAGGGCCTTGCGGCTCGCGCAATGAATGCATCGACCACGGTGCAGGCATACCTGGCGGAAAAACTCCAACATATCCAGGTAACAAAAGACGAGCAGGTCGCAACGGAAGCCATGGAGGAGGCCCGCCATGCCTCGGACCTCGTGCTCCGCATGATAGGGACAATAGCCATTTCCCAAGGCAAGGCAATGGCGGAAATAGTTGTCGCTCAGCGCCATCTTTGGCTAACTCTGTCAGAAATCCCAGAAAACCAGAGGTCCACTTTCCTCCAGCACCCGATCGAGTCGACTGGACTCTTCGGGAGAGCCCTGGAACGCGTCCAGGCCAGGCTGGAACAAAGACGCAAACAGGCGGAAGCCCTCCGCAAGGGGTTGCAGAGGAAAAGCTTTGCACCTCCCAAAGGAAGACATGCGTGGCCTACCACGGAAGAGACCCGCTGGTGGCGGTGAAACCTTCCAGTACCGGCCAAGGACCTCTTCAGTGACCCAATGTGGAAAACAGACTTGAACCTGATGAAACAGGACAAACTGATAATTTTACAGGTTTGCCCGCCCACGTAGTACGGGAACCTAACCTCTTGAGCCCAGTCTCCCCTTGTAAAAAACTACGAGGAGCGAGTGGCATGTGTGCGTGCACCAAACATGACTCGAATATTGCATGTGTAAACAAAACAAATACTGTTTCAGACATGTACAAAAATAAAAGTACCAAAGCACAGACTGCCCTGGTTCTTGACTCGAGTCCCATTTTTATAAACAAACCATGTGGTCAAACTATGAACCGCAGCGGGATACACGAGATCTGCCAGAAACGGTCAGATCTCGCGATATCTTCTGTCGGGCCGACCAGCCTGCTCAAAAGAGTGCAAGAGGGGTCAAAGGTCACCCCTCTGGTGTTAAAACACGACGAGCAGCAATTCAACATGCCCTCCAGGCTCAGCGCACATGTGTAGGCCTGGAAGGCGTGTCTACCAAATGATTGGGTCATGACAACGATACGTCACGGGCTCAAGTTGCAGTTCTCAAAAAGACCGCCCTGCTTCACAGGGGTGCTGCAATCTAAAATTAACCCTACACGTGCACACGTGCTGAGGAAGGAAGTCTCAACAATGCTGCAAAAGGGAGTGATTAGCTTGGTCTCAGGACGCAAGCTACGCTTTGGCCACTACAGTAAATACTTCCTGGTGCCCAAAAAGGATAATTCCCTGAGACCGATTCTGGATCTCAGGACTCTCAACAAGAGGATTAAAACATTTAAGTTCAAGATTCTTACCGGTACACTGTGGCAAGCCCTCCAGTCTGTGAGACCTGGAGACTACGCGTGTACAGTGGATTTAAAAGATGCCTATTTTCATATAGGCGTATGGAGGAAACACAAAAAGTTCCTCCGCTTTGCCTTCGAGGGAAACGCTTATGAATTCAAAGCTTCCCATACGGAAAAGATATATATAAATTTTATAAAGTTTTTATATGTTTTGTTTGAAACTTATATTTTTTGTATAATGCATTGAAACCAGGTATAAGATCCTTAGTAAATTTGTATAAAATGAAACATATATAATTTGTATACTTATAAGAACAATATATGACATAACATAACATAACATATTTAAATGATAAAATATATATATTTTGAGCAATTTTATGAATAGTAAAAAAATCATGTCAGTGGACCTTTAAAATGAAATGTATATCTTAATCCAAATATTGTTGAAATGTGTTTTTTTCTCTCTCCTCACTTAAGCCAAACATCGTGAGTGTGAGAATTACAACCTGACTAGTCAGGCAGAGGAGGATGAGGAGGACCAGGACATGGTGACTAAATCCAAAAGGAGTTGCACTTAAAAAGTAGCTCCAGAGTTTTTTTTTTAAGCGGTATGTTTGTCATTCTCAAGTGATTTATACATATGTAATCTGCTGACAAAAATTGGGCCTAAAACTTTTTTCACATCAATGTTTGTGAAATTTTTTTGCAGGATCCATAAGAGGTAATGGTTTTCTGTAGATTTTTTAATTCCGCTTTCAAAAGTAATGACCTTTTTAGTAAGCCCTTTTATTAAAAATGGGCATGCTTATTTTTCTTTAAATCACCTGTGTAGGTGTCCAGCTGCCAAACTATGCAACGCCTCCACAGAACTACTGAACAAAGCTAGTGAGTACTTACGAGGTCACTTTTTGAGTTTGTTTTTTATTATTATTTTTTATTGCTCCACCCATCCAGTCCTTTAGAGCTGACCAAGAGGGTATCTGTCCGCCCTCTAAAATACCAACACAATTCTGACTGCTCGGATACAGATGAGACTCAGATTCTGACTCAAGCCAAGGTGACATCAATTTTCTTTTATCTATTTAGAGTTCGGTATCATACAAATATACTGACAGTTCTCTCTTTATCATTGCGTACACAGAAGCCAAAAGCTCTCACTGGGAAGGACCCTGCAGAGGAATTCCTCGCCATGTACAGTGATACTCCGCCTTCAGACCTTCAACATGAGGAAAGTCAGACAGTGATTGAATTAAAGCGGCAGATCCAGGAACTGAAAGACGAGAATGCTAAACTGAGGGAGTTGGTTTTTCAAGGTATCACTTCACTCATTTAACAATTACACAGTCAATAAAATTCAAATAATTTAATCTGTTTTTACAAAACTGAACTTTGTAATAAAGAACAATATTTTTTTATCTAATTGGTACAGATCTGCCTGAACTCCTAAAGTCTATGAAGACTGTAATTAATCTAGCTGAACATAGTTCAGAACTGAACACACCACAACTGCCACCTCCAAGTTCTCTGCAGTCCAGGCCTGGTCCATCATCTGCAGATTCACTGCCGTCCCTCTCCAGACCTACACCCTCAAGCTCCCCATGTGAGTCGGTCATTCCATCAACAAGGGATACCCTGTCATCTAAGGTGATTGGTTAATAAAGAATGAATAAAAACATTCATCACTATACAGTATCCTAAATGCGCCTTTTGCATGTCTCCATTAAACAGGTGGAGATCCATCCTGGGACTGGAGTGACGGTCGAGAAACTGGCTTGGGCCTATGCTACCAATGCAAACTCGGCTACAGTTTGTGTGAGGCATCTGCTCCCAGCAGTCTTTCCTACGGAGACTCTGCTGGTCAGCAATCTTCGAGGGGTGGAAACAAGGCCGAGGAGATGCTCGTCTACCTCTGGACCCAGTTGGCTGATCCACTGTGAGAGGGTGCTATTTTATAAGACTGAGCTGAATACAGCAACTCAGACTGAGGAAGTCTTTCGGACAAAAAACGAAACGTTTCTACATTTTTTATTAATTTTTTTGCTTTGTTTTTGTTTTGTTTTTTGAATGTCCAGAGGACCAGACTTAGCTTTTTTAGATTTTTCTACCTGGATTATTGAGCATGCATCAGGGTATTTCTTAGTAGACATATAGAGTGATATAAAATGTTTTAACCCCCACACCTTGATGTAAATAACCTTCTAATGTTGATTTTTCTTGGTTTCTTTCAAATTAACAATTGTACTGATATTCTTTTTCCATGTCCCTTTTGTGTTCATACGTAGGTGCAACTCTTGAGCGGTGGCCTGGGACACAGCCCTCCAGCATTGGAAGCACGCTCAATGGAAAGATCACAGAGCTTCGCGCTAAAAGTAAAAATGTCTAATTGAGATTAAATACATTGTTCTGTGAATTTGTTAGTGTGAAGTGTTGACAGTTTTTAGCTATTTAAAAGGCTTAATTTTTTCATCTAAGTTCAAATAAAAATTTGTCAATTTCTAAAGTGACTCGTGTTTATTATGTAAATTTGATGGTAACTGCATGAAACCATAAGAATAGGTAATTTTTTAATGTTATGCAATTCTCATAAGCTGACCTGTCATTTATGCATATAAATGTAATGGTTCATACTCATATACGTTTTTTATAAATACTTTTTGTTGGTAGCCATTAACAAAAAAAATTAAAGACATCAATTTCCTTAAAAAAAGTACTTTCAATACAAAAAACTTATATGTAATTGTATTTCTTCATATATGTAAAGTTTAAGTGTTTTACAAAGTTATTGTATAAAATTAAAAAGAGAAACATATGAAACATATATGTGAAATATAAGTTCCATGTATTCAACATACATAGTTTTTATATTCAACATACATAGTTTTTATATTCAACATACATAGTTTTTATATTCAACATACATAGTTTTTATATTCAACATACATAGTTTTTATATTCAACATACATAGTTTTTATATTCAACATACATAGTTTTTATATGATTCTTGTAAAATTCATTTTATTATATTGTATGAAATCTATGCAAAAGGTGCCACTTTCAGGAGTAAATCATATATGCCTTATATGTATCATACAAGCCTTATATGTTGTACAATATACAAAACATACACAGGATGATATAAGGTTACTTGTTTTTTATATGGTTTTTATATATCTTTTCCATATGGGTTTACCCTTTGGTTTAAAGACTATGCCGCGTAAATTTACTAAATGTCTGGATGCAGCCCTGACCCCTCTTAGGAATCAAGGACTCAGGGTCATGAATTACCTAGATGACCTGCTGATTCTGGCTGAAAGCAGAAAGCAGGCCCAGTCACACTCCTATAGGGTGATTTCTCACCTGGAGTCTCTTGGTTTTGTCATAAACCTACAAAAAAGCGATTTGACTCCATCATGGGTTACCGTATTTTTGGGAGTACAGATCGACACCGTCTAGTACAGAGCATGGCTGTCGAAGGAACGAGTTTCCTCCATTCGCCGTTGCCTGGAAAGATTTAAACTGGACCAACGGGTCCCTGTGAAAACCTGCCAACGCCTCTTAGGCCTCTTGGCGGCAGCCATTCCCTGTGTGCCACACGCATTACTGAAAATGCGGCCCATGCAGCTATGGCTAAACCAACGAATACAGCCTGACCTGCCTAATCAGGCAGAGAAGGTTAGGATAGATCCAGAGTGCCTGGAGGCCTTGGAACCCTGGAGAGATTTGTCCGTTTTCACGGAAGGGGTCTCATTGGGAAGGGTGTCATCTCGTGTGGTCATCACGACGGACGCCTCAAAAACAGGATGGGGGCGATCTGTAGAAATCAGAACGCCAGCGGCCTTTGGAATGAACAGGAAGCAAGATTACATATCAACTTCCTGGAGTTGTTGGCCGTATTTCTGTCATTAAAATACTTCTTCAACAAAGGTCTGATTGCTGGACAACACATCCTGGTGAAATCAGATAACAGGACCACAGTGTCCTTCATCAACAGAGAGGGAGGGACAAGGTCCCAAGCCCTCCTAGGACTGGCGCAGAGGATGCTCACATGGTGTGCTCCAAGAATCTTGTCACTTAGGGCGACTCATGTCCCTGGTGAACTAAATTATGGAGCGGACGCCCTCTCAAGAGGACCTCTTTTGGCGTCAGAATGGAGCCTGAACCCACGGATTGTGGAACAGGTTTGGTCACGATTTGGGAAAGCCTCTGTGGACCTGTTCACCTGCAGGGCTAGCTCACACTATGACCTTTATTTCTCCTTGAGGGAAGCAGACGCTCCATTGGGTATGGATGCTCTGGCACATGATTGGCCTGCAGGGGTGCTCTACTATGCCTTTCCACCTGTCCCTCTGATCGGGGCGACATTGGAACGGGTACGTCAGGGAGCTCTCTCCTTGATTCTCATAGCCCCCAGGTGGCCACAGAAAACGTGGTTCCCGGAGCTGATTTCAATGCTATCTGGGATACCATGGCAATTGCCTTCTCACAGGGACCTGCTGACTCAGGCGCGTGGACAGCTTCTACACCCACTGTCCAGAGTTATGGCAACTTTCAGCCTGGCCTCTGAAGGGATCTGGCTGAGAGCCTAAGGCTTTGGTTGCTTTGTCCCAAAACAAACAACAACAACATTCCAAAGTTAACAAGGACCTGAGAGGTTACCCTGTGCTTGGCTTGGGTTTTCTACCTCCACATCCATCACCCAATTTCTTGTGACGTGGTGGGTCCATTTCTCCTGTTTCTCAGGATGTTCCAATGGGAAAAGGAGATAAGTATTCACACTGATGGAGCATGCTTAAGCTGTCTCTAGTTGTTGTTTTTTATATATATGCCCAGTGGAAACATCACGTTGGTGTTTTTTACATTTGGCATTTTTTCCTCTTAGCATGTGCTTTCTGCATTCCCTGCAGAAGGTAGCTAGGAGATGCCTGTCTTTTAGGACGGATGTTCTCACATGCACTTTGCTGAGCATTTCAAGGGCGTGAATGGATTACGTTCCCATAGCAAGTATGTTGCACCGAGAGACCGACTGAAAGGGAACTGAAAGTTATGCACCATAACTCATGTTCCCTGAAGGAAGGGAACGAGGTGCAACATATCTGGCCCTTTTCAATGCTGAAAGCTCGGTGAAGTGCAATTTTGGAGAAAGATGGAGGGGCGCAAGCCGCTTAAGTACCCAGGGGGCGGGGCCTCTGGCGCGGCGGTGACGCCCTTAGCCGTAAAGGAGTGAGTATATTCCTTCAGGTAATCGCGCGGGGGTGCAATTTCCATAGCAAGTATGTTGCACCTCGTTCCCTTCCTTCAGGGAACATGAGTTATGGTGCATAACTTTCAGTTTCATTGTGCTTGAGCTCCTCGTGTCAGTCTGCATTCCTGAGTCCAACGTTTGGTCCTCCTTAATCTGAGGCTTGACAATGAGTTGAATGCTTCCTTCTAACACCCTGCAGTAAACTTAACAGATGTATTGCATTTTGTTATGTTGCTACTTTAAAAATAAAAAGCGTACATTGTTAGGATTTTTTTCCAATATTCATTGTAAATGGACTGTACATGTACTTATATAGCACCTTTCTATCTTATCAATATAATCAAACCGCTTTACAACACAATCTGTGCCTCATTTACTCATTCATACAGCACTCTACTAGATCTTTACAAAGCTAACTGAACAAATCGTTCTAAAGAGACTCAGGACTTTATCACATTCATACACTGATGAAACACACATCAGAGACAATCAGAGGTTCAATGTCTTGCCCAGGGACATTGGCATTTTACTGCTGGTGGATTTGAACCCCCAACTCTTGCATTGGAGGACGACTGCTCTAACCACTCAGCCACAGCTGCCATAACTAAGATTAAGTATAGTTTTGACCTGTGTGGAGAATCACAAAAAGCATCACCCTCCAAATCGTGTTCTCGACCAAATCTCCAGCTGTTCAACACAGAAAGTGATTTCATTCTGACAACATGATCCAAACACACAAAGGGCTAACGGGTCAGTTCCCACAATACCTCAGACAGTGTTGGTCCAACTTGCTGCTCCATTTCACATCATGAAACAATAGAACGCACACACAGTAAGTGATTCCAGGGGTTTATGGAGGAGTGCTGCGTCACTGCTGACTGCCCACAAAACCCAGGGAAAAGCCTTGGTCAAAAATTCATTCAACCTTTATTTAGTCAGGTAAATCTTTTGAACCTCATGGGCTCATTTACGAAAGCGACCTGCTAAAACTAAAGAACAATGAACAGCAGTGATAGAATTTCATTAAACAAACAAACAATAAACAATAGAAAACAAAAAGAGAGAAAAAAACAAAATATATATATATATTTTTTTTTTCTATTTTTTTTTTTTAACAAAGTATCAAAAAACTAGCAAAACATTAGCCAAAGAAATACTCAAGTGGAAAGCACCTTAGGTCATTTAGGTAATTACAGTCCAGGAGAACATTATAAATATGAATTGTTCCAGTCAATGCATCAATGTTTTTCTTTGGAATTACATCACTACATGCTGTACACGTGGTCTTCATGCTGTGTTAAGAAGATGAAAGTATCCTAACAGTTTGTTTAATAGCTCACAAGGTTTCCCCAGTACAATGCAAGTACAGTGGGGGCAGCTGTGGCTGAGTGGTTAGACCAGTTGTCCTCCAATGGGAGAGTAGGGGGTTCAATTCCACCAGCAGTCACATGCTGAAGTGTCCCTGGGTAAGACATTGAACCCCTCATTGCCTCTGGTGTGTGTCCCATTGGTGTATGAATGTGCTCTGATTAGTCTCTACAGATTCACATTACGAGTAGCTTTGTAGAGAATTAGTAGACTGCTGTTTTAATGGGTAAATGAGGGCACAGTGTAAAGCACTTTAAGTATCTTGACTAAATAGAAAGGCACTCAGTACAGTAGTCCCTTGTTTATTGCGGGGTAAACGAGGGACTTGTGTTCTATTGTCTCATGAAAGGGCATAAATTTTGGACCCCGTGACCATTTTGTACCCTGTAACCTGAAGTCCCGCAGTAAGTGAAAAACTGTGAAGTAGGAATAGTAGTACAAGTACTAAGTACTATTGTTGTTGGGTTTTTTTTATATTATTTTTTCTGGTCTCTCTTGTAAATGAGTTCCCGAGGCTCAAAAGCGATTAACCTGTATAAATAAACATTGAATTAATCTCTCTCTCTCTCTCTCTCTCTCTCTCTCTCTCTCTCTCTCTCTCTCT
>JBBPBX010004088.1:22375-32730 GCA_038048925.1 Garcialebias charrua
AAAACGTCTGAAAAGCTGCTAAAAAGGCAGAAAGAAGCTGAAATTATAAGAAATGGAGAGATCACATTTTTGCTGAATTACGCTGAAAAAAGGTTAAAATGAACGTAAAAACTGTGGAATTAGCTGAAAAAGCTTAAATCAGCCTAAAACAGTTAAATGCTAGCTGAAATAGCAGAAAAAGCTGTAACTTACAGAAATAAGCTGGCAGGAGCATAACAAGCTGAAATGAGCAGAAAGAAGTTAGAAGAAGCACAAAAATGTTGTAGTTAGCGGAAAGAATCTGAAAGCAGCACAAAACAGCTGAAAGTAGCTGAAAAAAGTTGAAATTTGCACAAAGAAGCTGAAGCAGAACAAAATGTGAAAGGAGCAGTATAGGTTGTAAACACATCTAAAGATCTGAAGGTTGTAAAATGAGCTCAATTCATTTTCTACGAGGAAAAAGTGGCAGAAAAGGCTAAATATTTCAAAAAGCTAAAGTTGCACCAACACCAAAAGTCACAGCAGGATTGTCCTGAAGGAGCTGAAGTTTTTGATTTATGATTTGTTGAAATAGTTTGAAAACTGCAGGACGAGAATCGCGCTAAGAAACGTACGGAAGAAAAATGGATCACAATAGTGTGAACGCTTCATAAATATTCACACTATTAGCGATGTTCATTTTATGCAGAAATCTTCATCTTTGTCCGTTAAAGTTTTATTTTTTCTTCAGATATTTGTGTGGTCTGTTTGGATGACCCAAACCTTCACGTGAGGGTGCCCTTATGCACTAATCGGTTCCAACATGGACCCACAATATGTGACCTCATGTAAACCTTCAATCAGGGTATCCGCGGGGTTATAAAAGGTATTAAAAGGTAGTAAATAAAATTAACAGAAATTACGACCATTAAAAAGTATTAAAAAGTAATAAACGTCATCTAACGAGGTATTAATTTAAAAAAAAAACTACACAACTATATTTTTCCCGTTCTATCGGCGAAAAAAATCCTGTGAATTTATTTATCTTTTCTAATTTTATGTCCGAGTAGGACCTAAGCTAAATCAATGACGTCATATCGTCGGTCAGTGTGCGTTCGCGCCTACGGCTCGGCTGACGGAGCTTCCAGAACCGTCATGGGGAAATGTGTTTTCAGACCTCTGGTGAGAGGACGCCAGATTCAGAGACTGGCTTCAGCCAACAGCCGAGAGGCTTGTTGTCATGTCTGTAAAAAGAAACAGGAAGGAGGAACGCGGCTCGTTTCTCCGAAATTTAACAAGAAAAGCACCTAAACAGTTGTTTGTTAGCTCGAAATTATAGGAAAGGTGTGTCTCAGTCTAACGTTTTCTTAATAAATGTACTTTAATGGTCATGTCAGCTTTATTTAGAAAGTAGTTTCGCATTGGTGCTCCGTGGACGCGCAGAGGGAGGAAAAAGGAGGATGGAGGAACGCAGCTTTTTTATCTGAAATTTAACAAGAAAAGCACCTAAACAATTATTTGTTAGCTCGAAATTATAGCAGAGGTGTGTCTCAGTCCAACATTTTCTTAATAAATGCACTTTAATGGTCAAATTCACCGGGGTGGTGCAGCTGTTTTGACGGTTCCAAGCAGAGCAGAATGAAGGTGGGGAGAGTATGGCAGGCCGATTGAGTCATTAATAGCTAGTGAAGATTCTCAGTCATCCAGGACATGGTAAATTCTAAAAAGTGCAAGAAAAAAAAACAATAAAATATAAAGTATAGTATAATAAATAAAGTCCAGTTGTTTTTGTCTTGAACTTTTTTGAATTTGACATTATAGCCACGTTTTCCTATTACCGGTACATGATACAACAGCCAACCTCATGCCATACACCTGTTACTACTCTGCTGCCATCATGTACTGCTGTTTTTTTTTCTTTCTTCCAGTCAGAATGAATGGAAGCGGTCATATCTCAGTCAAAAAATTGTTTATAAATATGGGAAAGAAATCTATAAAGTCATTTCGGCCTATAAGTCGCAGGGCATGTACCGTATTTTCTGGAATATAGGTCGCACCTGAATACAGTATAGGTCGCAGGGCATGCAAAAATGATAAAAAGCTGCGACCTATACTGTATTCCGGAAAATACGGTAAATTATGCAAAAAAACTGTGACATACAGGCTGAAAAATACAGTAGTTATTATTTTTCTCCCTCTGTTTTTGAATTGTGCATGTTTTTCAGCGTTGAATCCTTTTAATTAAACTGTTCTCTTTACAAGTTTACGGTTTTTCGTTTGCCATTAGAGATAGGTTATGTGTGGGAACAATTAAATAACTTTTTGTCTTGGGTTAGATTTAAATAACAAGTAGGTCAGTGCTTTTATTGAGGCAAGAAGCAACTTGATGTATCCAGTAATTGTTATAAAACTACATTTACTACCAAAGTTTAGGAAGAAAGTGACAGAAATCTATCACTTTACAATTAGTTGCTCTGAACTGAAATACAAGAGGTTGCCGCTACGGTTGCAGCTCAGTGTCGTGATGGTATTAAAAAATATTGTGATGGTGTTAAAAAGGTATTAAATTTAACTCAAGAATTTCTGTATATACCCTGTCAATGTGACCTCCGTTAAATGCTGTGGAATACAAAAGATTTTCTGTCTGCTGACCTCCACTCACTGCTGGATGTTCCAGCAAACAACACAGTCACTTCACTAAGGGTTCTACTACTTCCACCCTCTGGCGCTCGTTCTTGACGTGCCGGCTTCTTGCACATCAAACCAGTTCCATCCCTCTCGCAGCTCAGGCCATTCTTTGAGTGCTTATTTTATTTGTCAGTGAGCGTAACACCCAAGCCACGTCGTTTGCTGACATTACAGGCGAGACGGCGCATTTGTTGACATCTTGTGTTTCTGCCCGCTCCGCAGAGGCCTGCAGCCGAGCAGAAGGAGCTCATCAACAAATGGAACGAGATGGGCACGGACGAACCAGGTCTGCAGATGTTCCCCGGAGAGTGGGGGGGGTTAGCCCCTGAGCTATCAGCCTTTTATGAAAGATTAGCGCTGACGTGCATGTGCGTGTCAGCTGGTGTATTTAACATCAGCTTAATGTTCTGCTTCTCTAAACCAGATCCACCACATGCATATTTGCTTTAATAGACGCTGGGCTCGACGGCAGTATTTGTACTTTTTACTGTGTTGCTTTAGGTTTTCCCTTGTTTATACTGT
This sequence comes from Garcialebias charrua, assembly GCA_038048925.1. Taxonomy (NCBI): domain Eukaryota; kingdom Metazoa; phylum Chordata; class Actinopteri; order Cyprinodontiformes; family Rivulidae; genus Garcialebias; species Garcialebias charrua. Next base: position 25,544 of record JBBPBX010004088.1, read on the forward strand.
AGCAGACTTGAAAGGTTGCAGTAAAATTTGTCCTTGTTATTCCAACGCTCCCGATACATTTGAAGTACACATTCTGTTATTAAAGCCGGGAGTTATTAGTTCACGCCAGCCTCGTTTTAACTTGCAGCGGGCACGTTTCCAGAGAACACACACATCTTCTGTCCTAACACTTCTATCACAGCTCAGGGACGTATAATAACATTTAGGATGTGCCGTTCTCCAGCTGTAAACACTTCGGACTGCGAATAAAGAAGCTATCCAGACCTCTTGCACGGAGCTGCGATAACCAGCACCCCTTCCCCCTCCTCCATCCCAAACATTAATGTTCCCCTGCCTTGGCGATGACGGCGTCGCATGAATTTACAGACTGGCAGGTGGAAGTCCCACTTGAAGGCCGGCCTCAGCTGCTCCCTGACTCGCATGAACGCCGCCAGCTTTAAATCTCTCTCCTTGTGTCAAGTGGACAACTTTCAGTTCAGTTCAGTTTATGAATGTAGCGCCAAGTCACAACATAAATCGTCTCAGAGCCATGACACAGAAACGTTTATACATAAAAATAATACTTTAACATTATTTATCTGAGGAGCAGACGGCTTTGAGTTTAACTTTGTCATAGACTATCATCGTGAGCAAGCACGAAGGCGACAGTGGAAAGGAAAAACTCCCTCATGAGGAAGAAACCTTTAGCAGAACCAGGCACAGGACAAGCGGCCATCTGCTTTGACCGGCTCGGTTTGAGAGGAACATGGAGGAGGAACAGATACACAATGGCAGCTCAAGAATCACTTGTTAAGATAGAAATAATATCAAATGAAACAATTAATTTAAGGAAACGTACGGTGGCCGAGGGGTGCAAACGCGCTGCAGAAGAGATAAGCGCTGCAAATTTAAAAAGACGGCTGCAAATTAAAAAAGACGGCTGCAAATTTAAAAAAAGAGCTGCAAATATTTTAAAAAAGAGCTGCAAATTTAAAAAAAGAGCTGCAAATTTAAAAAAAGAGCTGCAAATTTAAAAAAAGAGCTGCAAATAGAAAAAGCTACAACGGAAGTGCTCCAGACCACTAGGGGCAGTCGAACAAAGAACAAATCATAAAGCATATTATAGTTTTCGGAATGGCACTAGTTATTTGTGTATTTTAACTTATTTATTTTAAAAATATTTTACACGTATTCGAAACTGTCTTGTTGTATTTGTTTTAACAATGTGCGAAGAGGAGCATTACAAGATTGCCAGGTTGGGTCAGTGGTCTAAGTCTTTGACTTTAAGAGATGTTTTGGGATGCGGGAGATCGGGGTTCGATCCCCGGTCTCGGAAGTTTTGTGGTATTACTTTCTTTTTTTTTAAGCCTTTTGTTTTGGATACATCGGGTGGAATAGATAAATACATCTACATGTTTATTCTTTGTTGTTGCTTGGTTCGATCTATCCAAAACAAAAGTCTTAAAAAAAAGAAAGTAATACCACAAAATTTCCGACACCGGGGATCGAACTCGGGTCTCCCGCATCCCAAAACATCTCTTAAAGTCAAAGACTTAGACCACTGACCCAACCTGGCATTCTTGTATTGCTTTTCTTACGCACAATATTAAAACAAATACAACAAGATATTTTTGGACAAGTGTAAAATATTCTTACAATAAATAAGTTAAAATACACAAATAACTAGTGCCATTCCGAAAACTATAAGTGTAAAATATTCTTATAATAAATAAGTTAAAATACACAAATAACTAGTGCCATTCCGAAAACTATAATATACTTTATGATTTGTTCTTTGTTCGACTGCCCCTAGTGGTCTGGAGCACTTCCGTTGTAGCTTTTTCTATTTGCAGCTCTTTTTTAAATTTGCAGCCGTCCGTTTGCAGAGCGTTTTGTTTTAGCAGCGCGTTTGCACCCCTCGGCCACCGTAGAAACGAGGTCAATTTGTCCTCCAGTAGTCTAAAGACTCCAGTATACTCGCGCGTCCTATCAGCCACGTGGAAACTGTGCGCTCTGTCTGTAGAGAGTTCGGACTTCATGCTCGAGCGTCCACCCTGAGCGGCTGCAGTCAGCTCTGCGGGAAAGGGGCGTTTACCTTCGGGACAAATCGAGGTCGCCGATTGGTCATTTGCTGACACGCCTACTGGATTGATTGACAGGTTGCAAATAACAAACAAACAAAAAAGAAAACGAGAGCTGGCAGCCCAGTCACAGCGGTGTTCTGTGTTTTTATGTTGTTAATCAGGGAGTGCTGGTCCTGCAGCCCACACATCAGACCAGCCCACCAGGAACTCTCCAGAACCTCCCGCAGCCACGCTGGACCTGATTTTAATTTGCTTGTGACAAATTCCTTCATTTCTCACCATTTCAGTATTGGCGTCAACAGATGAGGAAGAGATCACTTGCCTTTTGGCAAAAAAACAAAAGAAAAGGCCGGATCAGGGATGAAGAAGAGGAATTTAATACTGTACATCGGTGTCGCATACAAAACAGTCCGTCACCGGGCAGTTTATTGTGCCACACCGCATATGCAGTCGTAAAAAAAATTAGCTTTGCATGGACATGCCCTGCGGGCGTCCACTTTGACTCTAATCCGGTACGCGAGGACCTCCGCGGACTGACGTACGCGTGAGTATACTGGAGGCTCAAGCCTATAGGGCGGCCGTGGCGTAGTGGTAATGGCAGTCGTCCCCCGATCGGAAGGTTGGCGGTTCAAATCCCGGCTCCCCACACCATGTGTCGTTGTGTCCTTGGGCAAGACACCTAACCCCGAGTTGTTCCCGGTAGGACTGGAAAGCACCTTGCATGGTAGTCTGCCGCTACCGGTGTATGAATGTGTGTAGCATTCAATGTGTGTAGCACTTTGAGATTTTCACTAATGAAAAGGGCGTTTTAAATTGAATTCATTATTATTATAGCAGCATAACAAGCCAACCCTAACTATAGGATTTATGAAAAAGGAAGTAAAGTCTTAAAACTGGACAATGTGTCAGCCTCACGGACAGAAACTGGAAGTTGGTTCCACAAGAGAGGAGCCTGATAACTGAAAGATCTTCCTCCCATTCTGCTTTTGGAAACTCTAGGAACCACAAGTAGATCTGCAGTATGAGAGCAAAGTGCTCTGTTAGGAAAACATGGAACAATAAGATCTCAAATATAAGATGGAGCTAGGTTGTTGAGGGCTTTGTAGGTTAGAAGTAAGATTTTGAATTAAATTCTGGACTTGACAGAGAGCCAGTGGAGCGAAGCTAAAACTTTGTAAACAATATTTTTTATTCGGACTAGTACCGGTATTGTAATGTGTTTTCCGTTTCTCAGATTTGAGTCGCTTCAGGCCTGTCTACGCCCCTAAAGACTTTCTTGAGGTAACGGAGTTCCTTCCTGCTAATATTCGTTTTGATTTAATGACGACGTTGAGGTGAACGTTGCATCATCATTTCTGCCTAAGCAGGTTCTGATCAGTTTGAGGAACCCCAACCATGACGGCCGTGAGGACGTCAGCACCCGGAGCCACTGGGGTCTCATTCAGGTTCCCCTCGATGTCAGGGACATCCCACAGCTGGTACGGAGGAGTTTGTTTCTTTCATTTGATGAACGTATTATTGTATGAACTCAGAAGCGCAGTCCGACGACTGAAGATACAGAAATATCTGTATCTTCAGTCGTCGGACTGCGCTTCTGAGTTCATACAAGAATTCATTCAACCTTTATTTAGTCAGGTAAATCTTTTGAACCTCATGGGCTCATTTACGAAAGCGACCTGCTAAAACTAAAGAACAATGAACAGCAGTGATAGAATTTCATTAAACAATAAACAAACAAACAATAAACAATAGAAAACAAAAAGAGAGAAAAAAACAAAATATATATATATATTTTTTTCTTTTTTTTTTTTTAACAAAGTATCAAAAAACTAGCAAAACATTATAAGGTAGACGTATAAAATCAAAGACAGGAACAAATCTGCATTGGTTTTTGCCAGGATTCCAACAGATTCTGAAAACCATTTAGAGAAGTCAAGGTCGAGAGCTTCAGATCTTTTTGTAAGATATTCCATGAAGCAGGAGCAGAGTAGGAGAAGGCCCTTTTTCCAAGTTCAGTCCTCACTGACGGAACACTGCAGGTAATCATGTCCTGAGAGCGCACGCTGTAGCTGCACTCACGCAAAGACATGTAGGAGGAGATGTATGAGGGCAGCAGACCAAGAAGTGATTTAAAGATGAAAATGTACCAGTGGAAGAGTCTGCGTGAGGTTAATGATGTCCAATTAACCAGTGAATACAGGGTGCAGTGGTGGGTACGATAATCACAACCAGTTATGAATCTTAGTGCACCATGATAGACCACATCCAACATCCGCAGGGTGCTTGTAGGAGCATTCATGTAGAGAATGTCACCGTAATCAATGGAGGGAAGGAAAGTCACGGATACAAGGCGTTTCCTAACATTCAGTGTTAGACAGGATCTGTTTCTGAAAAAGAAACCCAGTTTAACTTTCAATTTCTTCACTAGGTTTTCCACGTGGAGTTTAAAAGAGAGATGTGAATCGATCAGGATACCCAGATATTTATAGGAATCAACAAACTCAATAGGGACACCATTTGAAGAAAAAATCAGAGGAGGATCTGCTGGAACCGCCTTCCTATTTGAAAAAAACATCCCTTTTGTTTTATCAGCATTTAGGACAAGTTTGAGACGGAACAAATCTGACTGGATGATGTCAAAAGCGGATTGCAGTAACTGGAAAGCCTTAGCTACTGTTTTAGCTCGGCAATAAACAACTGTATCATCAGCATAGAAATGTAAGGATGCATCAGGGATGCAGTGACCTACATTAGCTATGTAGATTGTAAAGAGAGTTGGTCCTAAAACTGAGCCTTGTGGTACACCATTTTTAACTGTTAAATAGCTGGAAGAAGCACCGTTATGTTGAACACATTGCCTCCGATTGGAAAGATAGTTAGAAAACCAACCGATGGTGTGATCAGAGAAACCGATTTCTGAGAGCTTATGACACAGGATGTTATGATCCACAGTGTCAAAAGCTTTAGACAGGTCTAAGAAAAGTGCAGCACAATAGTCCTTAGCATCCAATGCTTCAACAACATCATTCAGAACCTTCAGAGAAGCAGTTGTTGTGCTGTGTTTTTTCCTGAAACCAGATTGATGGAGAGGTAAGATGTTAAATGAGTCCAGATAATTTTTGATCTGAGAGTTTATCAGTTTTTCTTGAACCTTGGCTAAGATGCAGAGTTTAGAGATCGGTCGATAATTGTTCAATGAGGTGGGGTCACCTCCCTTCAGCAAAGGAAGAACAAAGGCTGTTTTCCAAGCATCCGGAATGGTGTTTTGGCTTATGGACAGATTAAAGATGTGGGTCACAGGGACTGTGATGATATGAATAAGTGAACTGACCTTCGGCATTCCACCAGGAACATTTAGCTGTTTGAGCGACCTCAATTTGGAGAAATAAAGTTTAGTTTGGATCAGACTGATGAGCTAATGGCTAGTCTGAGCATGGCCATAACCAGGGGGGTTGTTGCCACCTTAAAACATCGGCCTCAGTTTTGCTTTTTGCAGTTATTCTGCCAGAAACATGACGATGTTCCTGCAGGAAGTGTCCCACGCTGCACAGGAAGTGATACAGCTAGCTGCTGCTGCTATTAGGACTCGCAAGTGAAAACAAGAGTTTACGTTAAAGCCGTGTAATGTGAATTCATTGTGAGGTAAAAGTTTATAAAACTGTTCACGTGAATGTGAAGTTTTAAAAGATTGGAGTTGTTTTGAGGTGGCAGCAATCTTTGGTCTTGGCCCTGCTCTGACCAGCCACTTGCTCGTCCATCTGGCCAAAACTGCTCCGTTTCTCCAAACTGAGGTCATGATCTACAACAGGGCTATTCAACTGGCAGCCCGGGGGCCGAATCAGGCCCACTGATGAACTCGGTTCAACCCACAAGTGGGTTCATTTTTAAATCAAACCAGATTTTAAACCATTAAGCAAACACTTAATGACTATAACTGCTGGATGTTTGGCCCCTGAGCTCTTGGCTTCCAGTAACTGTGGTCCCCTGAGCAATTTTCATTCATTCAACCTTTGTTTATACAGGCTAGTCTCACTGAGCCACTTATTTACAAGAGGGACCTGTTCCAGACAGAACATATAAAGTACAGATAACTATAACAGTAAACAATGACAACAATAACAGTAAACAATGACAACAATAACAGTAAACAATGGCAATAATACCAGTAAACAATAACAGTAAATTACAGTAAAAATGCAGTTCCCGGCTATTTAGTTGAATAGCCCTGATCTAAAACATACCTACCGTAATTTCCGGACTATTGAGTGCACCTGAATATAAGTTGTGCCCACTAAATTTAAAAAGAAAAAAAAAAAAAAAGTACACATATTGGCTGCGCTTGTCTATAAGCCGTGGGTGTCCATGGTTTAACATGAGCTATTTACACAGAATTGTTTTTTATTTTTTATTTTTTTTACTTTTAATTAAATACGTAGCAGTAACATACACAAATACATCCAGTAAATTTGATTTTTTTCTGAACAGTGCCCATAACATGGCTGATAAAAACAAAAAAAACAGTAGCCTACCAGGAAGTCATTGATCGTAATCTTCATCTTCCTCCTGTGCACTGTGCCCTTGAGCTTGTGCCGTCCTCTTCATCATGCAGCTGCCTTTTGAAACCCGTCGGTGAGAGAAGACTCTTTTACACAGATCCGCTGTCAGGATCCACTGGCAGACTTTATTTATACAGGTAGTCTCATTAGTCACGAGGACACCCCCACACCAAAAAAAGAGAGAAGTGTATTGGGCAGCTATGTGAGAGCCCGGGTGTGGCGAGGCTGAATGTTTTGGCGGCATGAAGCTCATTGGCCCATAAATTTTTTTAATTAAATAAAAAATTAACCGTAGCACTGTATAAGCCGCTGTGTTCAAAGCTTGTGAAAAGTAGTGGCTTATAGTCCGGTAATTACGGTAATTGATTGTTCATAACCGTTCCATAAAACCCCACTTCAGTCATTCAAATTGTTGCTTTAGGATGCAGGAATCTATGAATTTCTTTTTCTGTGTCATAGAGAAAAGTCTACTCAGAGCTGAACCTAAACATGGGGCAGTTGGGGATTGACGACGTCGCAAACATCCATCCAGGTACAAAAAGTACAACAAAGATCTACACTCATGTGC
>JBBPBX010004088.1:43503-64601 GCA_038048925.1 Garcialebias charrua
TTTTAAAATGATAAACAAATCAAGGATTAGGCTTCTTTCTTGTAGTGCAAAACAGTGCAAAATATATCAAATGTAGTTTTAGACATAAGTTTTAAACAAAAGAATATGTTGTTAACTCATAACAGTTTCCAGTATTCTCACTTAAGAAATGAGAAATGCAGCATAGCATTTTACACTGAAAACACTTCACCCTCCAATCCTATAGTGGGTGTCTTCTTCCACTTTAAGGAGAGCTGACACAAAATGGCGACCAGTTTCCTCTGTGGCTTTTACCAGAGAGTCACGCAGTAAAATCACACAACACAGTGTTCTTTCCACAGATCAGAGAGCAGGTTTCTCTAAGCTGACCAACGCTTTAACTTTAGACGGGAAAAAAAAACCATTTGCCGGAACACAGCATTTTGTGCATGCGTCCGAATACGGCAACACTGCGGCAAGCTGGTCATAGCTAGCTTGTAGCTTTGCTACTTAGCTCTCAAAGAAAGGACTTTAACACCACTTACGCACAGTTTTCAACAACCCCCCCCCGTAACGATTAAATCTGACAACTCTGATTTGACATCAGACACAGCATTACTGCGGCTAGCCTGTATCATAGGCTAAATGTCTATCGTTTCTACTGTGTACCGTATATATTTTTTCATTCAACCTTTATTGGGGCGGCCGTGGCACAGTGGTAGTAGCAGCCGGCCCCCGATCGGAAGGTTGGAGGTTCGAATCCCGCTTCCGCCCACCATGTGTCGTTGTGTCCCTGGGTAAGACACTTAACCCCGAGTTGCTCCCGGTAGGACTGGATGGCGCCTTGCTTGGCAGGCTACCTCTACCGGTGCATGAATGTGTGTATGAATGGGTGGATGGCTGGTATTGTAAAGCGCTTTGGGGCTCCTCACAGGGGCTGGAAGGCGCTATATAAATAAGCTCCATTTACCATTTTATTTAGGAGCCATTGAGCCTCGAGGACTCATTTACAAGAGAGACCTGTTTTCAACAAAGAATGATGACAACAGTGGCAACAATAGATGATAAGAGAAGCATACAGATTTTTTTTTTTTTTTACAAGTTAAAAAAATGTCAAAGTAGCAAAACAGATAGATTATAAGGCAAATGTAGAAAACTAAAAACAGGAACATGTCTGCATTGGTTCTTGCATTCTTCTTGCATTCATGGTTCTTGCGCATTCCGAGTCAGTAGCATTTTTGCTAGCACGTTTGTACTGTACCCCGTGCTACATCAATACCAACAATTGTCAGGGCGGGGTTTGGTAGGCAGGGCACTCGTTTCTGTTGACGGGGCGGGGCGCCCTGCTTGCATAATGGTGGGGAAACACTGATCTGGTTGTATGTGTTTAAAAATGGTATAAAAAATTAAGTTATAAACTGTTTAGCTCTTTTTTTCCCTGAAGGATGTGAAGCTCACTGCCAGCAACGACGACTACTACTTTGTGTTTGAAGACTTCCTCTATCAGGTAGGCTTGTTTTGGTCATTTCATTAGTTCTCCTTCTACAATTTATGCCTAAATAAATGGAAGCGCATTGACTCAGTTGTTTGTCAGAAGTAATTTGTGTCCACCGTTTATTTTGCCAGCTCTAGTTTAGACCCCGATCTTTCATTTCAGTGATATCGACGTTTCTTACTATTATCTGTCTTAGGTAATTAAAATAAATTGCCCTCTACACTGTGTGTCACAACAGTTTAAATGTTTTTAGAGTTCGCTGTCTGCTTCTGTTAACTGTTTACCGCGCATGAATTAAACCGTGTTTCCGTAGTGAACAGTTCAAGCATCTCCCAGGGTTTGATTGTTGTAAATGTTTACTCTTCATGACACTTTCAATCTGACTTTCAATCTTTATCTACTGATAATCAGTCAGTCCAGTCGAGAATGACTCAGTAATATTAGCTTCTCTGCTAGTCTCTGCTTTATTTGTCTTTGATACTCGACTGATAAACATATTTAGACACTTGGCAACGCGTTTACTTAGCGTTTATTTGCCTGTCATGCTCCTTGGTGGCTAACGAATCAACATAGGTGCATTGAGAACAAATCTCCAGAAACCCCCATCGATATTGACTAATGGCAGACTCACTAGGCGGTGAAAGAACCACTCATGTCAGGATGTTAGTCTAAAGCTTATATGAGGATAAAGTATAGAAAGTTCCCGAGAAAACCTGAAGCGCAGCTTCCCAGCAGATGAGAAGCCATGCGTCGGCCACTTGAAGTGTGTTTATTTAGGTGTGTTTGAGTGAAGACGTCTCGTCTTTGAGGCTGAATCATCTGTAGACCAAACACTTGCTGTCTGCAAACACACCAGTTACCTCCATTTAATAAACTTGAGGGTCTTCAGAAAAGAAATGACACGAGTTGAACAAATAAATCCAACAAAATACCGGTACCTGTTTTGTTGCAGTTTTACGGCACTCAAGTCCTGAAGAATGAATAAACCACACTTTACACAACCCTGAGGGAAGGTGCCATGTTGACTACGGTAGTTTAGTTTGATAGTCTCTGCTTTGTCCACAAAGCTAAATGTGCAGTTTGTAAAGCACAAACGTTCACACAGAAATGTAATACAGCAGTCCCTCAATTATCGCTGGGGTTACATTCCATACATCACCGCGATAGGTGAAAAACCATGAAGTAGGAACGCTGTATTTATTTTAGTATTTACATTAGTCCATCGCTACTTCGCGGTTCGTTTATTGCAGACTCGCTCTATTGTGGTTTTTCAAAATAAGATTGGACATGACACACAACTGGCTGATTGATGGATGAGCCGCACAATCGGCATGGATTTTTTAAAATTTTAAAATAAATTATTTTAAATTATTTAGCACCTGCTGCATTTGTGCAGCCCAGAGCTGCAGGATAAACTTCCTGCTGGAGCTGGTCAGCTGTTCAGCATGCAGAACGGAGAAGTGGGCGTGGCTAGAAGCGCTTGCAGGTGGCACAGAGCAGACGAGGCAGAGAGCTGTGCTGTTTTAGAGTGCTCAGAAACATTGTTTAGAAAATTGCAAGAGTATGGGAAGGGTTTAAAACGCCTTTATTTATAAATGCTAAAATAAACTACCGGTACTACTTACTTGTACAGTACTACTACTGTATTCTTACTTTATGGTTTTTCACTTATCACGGGGCTTCAGGGTAGGGACTACTGTGTTGATATATTTTAAGGCTTTATAAATCCTTCCCACACTCTTGCAATGTTCTAAACTCTTAAACTTACGTAATTTAACAACACACATATATATGTACTGTACAGTACTGTACTGCAAAATTTGACTCACCAGCTCTGCAGACCAGCAGCTCAGTTCTGGTTCTTCAGACCTACCCTGCAGTGATGAAGCCCACCGCCCCGTCCAGGTCGATGTGCGCGTGGATTATTGAGCTTCAGGATTATTTGCAACTTTCCTGCCAGTTCTTTGAGCTTCATAGATCGATCGTTATTTCCGACTTTGCAAAACTTTCCCTCCATTTCGGCAGAAAGCAGCGTCTGGAAACACTGTTGGCTTCTGGGTAGTGTAGTTCTTTTGTGTAGGCTTATAGAAAGACAACTACAAAATGGTGGCACCTGCGTGAAGTATTTTGTTTGTTAACTTTTTATCCCGTACCGACCAAATCACGTGAGTAATATTAAAAGTTGAAAATTGATGAAAAACCACGAAAAGCGAGTCCGCGAAAGTCGAACCGCGAAGTAGCAAGGGACTTCTGTATTTGAAGTGTATACGCTGTGACTGTCGGTCTTCTGCTGTGAGGCGTCACAATCATCATAAACAAAATAACGCAAGAAGAAAGTCGTAAAACACAAGAAAAGCTGTTTCCACAGATAAATACACCGACACACTGCTCAGGTGGAGCACAGGACTGAGACGGACTTATCGGTTTTTGAGTTTGTTTGTTGATTTGGTCTGTCTTCGTGTCTTTTTGCTCTCTTGGTGTCTCTTTGTCTTTATGTGTGTCTCTTTCTCTCTGTCTCCTGCCGGTCTTCTGTTTAGATCAACGGTGAGTTCAGGTGAACTCACAGCTTCACCTGCTTTCATACCAACAAACTAAAATGAATCTAGCTGAAAATGTCATTTATTATTTAATTTATTGTCAGTATTTGTTAAAAAGTGGAAATTTTAAGCTAATAAAGCTCTGAATTAATATGCAACTGTTCACTCTTCACAGTAATCTAAAAAATGTATTGAAATGTCACAATAAAAGCTGAGCTCACAACGTTTGCAAAACCCAACATTAACATCGATGCTAAAACCTTAGCCCCTAACATACAGAAATATATTATTTATAAGATAAACCGCCCAATAAACACTCTTTTTAAGCAAACTGGGGACAACCTAACATCATTTACCGTATTTTTCCGGAATATAGGTTGCAGCTTTTAGCCTAATTTGCATGCCCTGCGACCTATAGATAGGTGAGACCTATAATCCGGAAAATACGGTAGTTTAGTTTTTACTATTCATTACGCATTCATTACATCTAGGCTTGATTACTGCAATTCACTTCTGCTTGGTGTCAGTCAGGCCTCCATTGCACGGCTACAACTGGTCCAGAACGCAGCAGCCCGATTTTTAACCAGTACACGCAAAAGAGAGCACATTACACCAGTCTTGGCCTCCCTGCACTGGCTACCGGTTCATCTTAGAATCCAGTTCAAAATTCTCATGTACGTCTACAAATCACTGAACAGCCTCGCCCCCGCCTATCTCTCAGATCTGATACACCCATATGTCCCTCCACGTGCTTTGAGGTCAGAGGACCGGGTACTTTTAACAGTTCCAGAAACTCGTCTTAAGCGCAGAGGTGACAGGGCGTTCTCTGTAGCAGGCCCAAGACTCTGGAACGAGTTACCGCTGCTCATCAAACAGGCCCCCTCCCTCTCAGTTTTCAAGTCCAGGTTAAAAACTCACTACTTCCATTGCCTTCAACACCCGCTGATTGGTATTTTGATCGTTTCATTTTGATCTGCAGTGTTTTTATGTTTTTCGTGTTGTACTTCATTGTCTGTGGTGCCGGTTGCTTGTTTGTTTGTTCAGCACTTTGGTGTGGACTTGTTCCTGTTTAAAGTGCTTTATAAATAAAATGGTATGGTATGGTATAAATCATTAATATACAATCTAAGACAATATAGTGCTATTTTCTTTCTTCCAGCAGGCAAAATAAAAAAACTACTTAAAAAAACTGAACAGAAATCTGACAGCGATGAACAAATCTTCTCATTATTCGGTTGTTTTGTGAACTGAGCAGCCAGCCGAAGCTCGGCTCCGTCTCCTTCAGTACGTCTAAATCCCTGGCTCCAGTCGTGGCCGCTCGAGGCCTCCACCAGCAGCAGAACTAATAAAAAGGACATTAACCACATTATCCCGTCCACAGGCAACAAAACTATTACTTAATAATCTTGGGCCCTGCCATTCATGACACGTGGATGTAACGTTGAGACACACGCTCTGACAGCAGTGTAACGTGCCGAAACTGCTCTGGTGCAGTTTAAGGAACCCAACAGGAAGTGTGAGGTTATAACTGGAGTCTCATCTGAGGAAACATCAAACTATAGTGACGTGCACAACTCTGTGAATTGTTCCCACCAATAAAGCTTCCTTTACAGTAGTCCCTCGTAGGCCTGTTGCGATAAACAATACATCAATTAATCGCATGATGAATGAAAATTATCGACCTCGTTTTCATTTACCAACTTTATCGTTTTTTTCACGTCTCTTTCTACTGAAGACACGGCTCAACTCCAGTGCCCTTCACTGACTTCTCCCTTTCTCTTTAAAATCGGTTTTAACCATCCTAAATTGCGTTTTTGAATCGCTAAACGCAGCTAAGCTGAGAAGCTAAGCTACGAGCTAAGCTAACAGGCTGACCTCGAGAAAAAACCTCCGTCTTGTCGAGCTCCAAAATACAGGTAGTCCTTGACTTACGACGGTCTCGAGTTACGACGTTTCGTGGTTACGACACGCATCTCCATTAAATTATTATTATTATTATTTTTTTAATTTTATTTTGAAAAGCCGAGTTACACAGTTTCCGGTTAGCTGCGGAGGCTACAGCTGCCCTGTACTCTCTAAAAACGCTAAAGCCACATCCTGACCAAACGCGTTTTCAACTGCAGGAGCGTCCAGTTTACATGCAAAGTCAATGGGGGACGCGCCTCCAGCCGCGTCTTGGCGTCGGGCGTCACGTCACGTGCGTGTTGAGCGTGCTGGAAAAGCGTTTTCCGTGCACGTGAACCCGCTTCAGCCTCCAAGCACGCGTTGATCATTGCTGAAGTTTTCGCCGTTCAAACGTTCAAACGCCGTTCAACTCTGGTTGATCAGGGAGAGTCGGGGGGGAGGAGAGAGGGGGAGAGTCCCTATGTGACGCGGAAACGAGGGGGCGGGGGTATTGCGCAACTATGTGACGTATTGTTTGTGGGACACAGAAAAAACCCGCGGAGTCATGTACTATGGAAGAGAAACTCATTGTAGCTGTGTGTTCGCGACAAGTCCTTCACGACCAGTCAAGTCTGCTCTACAGAGACAGAAATAAAAAGCTCCTCGCCTGGCGGAGTGCAGTGAGGAACTCGGTATACCGGTAAGCTCCTCCCACACCCCCCGCCGCCACACCGCCGCAGCTTCTCGTTCTGGTCAGGACACCACTGGGTCCAGTGCGTCCACTTGCGTGCGTGACGAGCCTTTTTGCCGTTGAAAAGCTGTTTGGTCAGGACGTGGCATAAGTCAGGTCCTCTGGACATTCAAAAAACAAAACAAAACTTGTTGGACCAAGCTGGACTGGCAGCAGCTGTGGAAAAGTAGCTGGTTTATGGACAGCGGTTTTACGACGTAAACGAATGCAGAATCCGGAGGAGGGACGGAGGAACGGAGGAAAGGCTTCACCAGCATTCCAGAGTAGGAAATTAACTATTTTTTCCTTTCATTATGGCTCTCGAATGTATGTTTTTTGATAATTATGTAGGGTACTGTGTTAGGATAGGCTAAGTGCTTGGTAAAATACAGTACTGTACAGTACATGTATGGTGCAGTTTGGACGTACGTTCCGACTTACGCTGAAATTCGGGTTACAACGCAGCGTAGGAACGGATCTCCATCATAAGTCGAGGACTACCTGTACACAGTTGAAACTCTTGCCTTCGTGTAAAAAGTAGTTTTTCTTTGCAAAAAGAAGCTGATAACTTGTTTACTGATTTTTTTTAAATTAAAAGCTTTGTGTGAAAAATGCTATGCTAAAGAGCTCAAACGCCCGAAGACGTCTCGTCTGACGTCTCATCGCTTAGTGCCGCTGCGCCGCATAATGGGGGCTCCTGTTGAATGTGGCTCTGCCGATGGAGGTGGTCCCGTCGAAGACGCCTGTGCAACTGCCGGCGTGTTTCCTGTTTTGGGTGAGCCCTGGAGGGTGCCACCCTCGTCTTCAACTGTCCTGAGGCCTCGTCACCAACGGAAGCTCCTACTCGATGGACGGCCTCCGGGTCGCCCGCCTGATGTGTCTCTGCAAGGTGGACGGCCTCCCGGTCGTCCATCAGACGGGGTCCTGCGCGATGGACGGTCTCCCGGTCGCCCACCTGAGGGGTCCTTGCCCAAGGTCGATGTCCTGGCCTCGATGTTTGGGCGCTCATTAGTTTTCTAGGTTTAGTTTTTGTGTTTAGCTTTTGTCCCAGGCCTTGTTCCTGTCGGTTTTTGGTTTGTTGTCCTTGTGTTTTGTCCCCTGTCCTTGTGTTTTCTCGTGCCCACCGTCCCTGCGGTTCCTCTCTCTGCCCTCCCTGTTTTTTTTTTGGAGGGAGGGTTCTTTGGGGACGCTGGGGGCCGTCTTTGAGGGAGGGGGGTACTGTAAGGATGGTTCCCTCTGTTGGTCTGTCTCTCTCCTTACATCCTGTGTTTGTTCCTCTGTTGGTCTGTCAGCTCTGCGTCTCCGGTCAGCGTCTCAGGTGTTTGTGTTCATTTTTAATTGAGACGTGTATATTAGTCAGCGTTCATGTGTGTCTCATTGTCGGGTCATTGTCCCTGTTCTCTGGTGTGTTGTACCCCAGCTCCTTGGTCTCGTGAGTACATCTCGTCTACACATTTAATGTTAATATTCCAGCCACAGTTAGAGCGTCCGTATTGTTTTGTACTGCCATGTCAGTGTTTGTTTTCATCTTATTAAAGTGTTTTGATTTTACTCGTGCCTCTGTAAGTCTGCCTGTCTGCACCACGGGGCTCATCCCTCATCCCATACCAAACCAAACCTCGACAAAGAGGGCAGAAAGAAGAAAAAAATTCTTATATCATCCCTTTATAATAAACATTGAACCAGTTTAGCCCTTGGCTTGTAGCAAATTTGTTTTTTTGGCCCTCAGTGGATTTGACTTTGACATCCCTGTAGGAGATGAACTCCCTTGAGCTCTATGGCGAGGAAACCAGAAAGGCCTAAGCCAGCAGCTCCCGATGCAGGAGATGTACAGTGACGTCACACTGCGGTGGCCTGGCCTCCCAGGGCACAATAGCGGCCTGGCTCCTCGGCGTGTACTAGCGGCCCGACACACACACACTACTTCCTGGAGCTGAGTTAGACTGAGGACAAAGGATGCAGAGGAAAAGTCATTAGTGGCAGGTCAAACAAGAAGAGATAAGTAGGGATATTTCTAGTTGTACTTCTGTATGAAGAGGGTTGGTTTGGGATGAAGGTCTAAGGAAAACCGAAACTAGAAGATGAAGAGCACTAGGAAAACTGAATTATTTCACAATAGCTCAATTTACACCAGGTGCTCTGGTCTCTCATAGATTACCATTAGTATTAGACAATACCATAGTAGACAATAGGGGTGCAGGAATTTTTTTTAATTTTTTTAAGAATCGAGA
Source organism: Garcialebias charrua (assembly GCA_038048925.1). Lineage (NCBI taxonomy): Eukaryota > Metazoa > Chordata > Actinopteri > Cyprinodontiformes > Rivulidae > Garcialebias > Garcialebias charrua. The sequence goes on from JBBPBX010004088.1 coordinate 52,339, forward strand.
TTCTTAGTCCTGGCGATTCAGAATCGATTCTAAAACACACAAAATAAAAAAATAAAAAAATTACATTAAAACCCAAAATATAAAGAAAATAAAACCATATCTCATAGTATATGAAAGAATACATAAAATGAAAGGTGACAGAAAGAAGAAGAAATCTGACCCGAACCAGTGACCTCCAGGACCCGATGAGGATAAAGCGGGTAAAGATGATGGATAGATGGCTTTTGATGAAAAGATTTACCAAACAAATCTTTTAAACAAAATCCATCCATACACATTTTAAACATGGATGAATACAATATGATTTTGAAGTCTATTTTATTTTGAGTTAAATGTTTATGCAAACCAATGCAGATATGTTCTTGTTTTTGATTTTGTACATCTACCTTGTGGTGTTTTGCTAGTTTTTGATACTTTTTATTTCACTTTCTATTTCTCTCTTATGTTTTTTTTCTGTCGTTTGTTGTTTAAGGAAATTCTACCATTGCTGTTCATCATTCTTTAGTTTGTAGCAGGTCGCTTTTGTAAATGAGCCCTCGAGGCTCAATGAGATTTGCCTGACTAAATAAAGGTTGAATGAATGAATGAANTATATATATATATATACATACATATACATACTGTACATACATATATATATCATCAAGCAAACATCTTTAAATCAAAACATATACTGTTTGTAAAAAAAATATTTCATATGAACAACATGCACTGAAGCTTTGCAGCTGGATGTACTTTGAACTGAAATAATATTTTAAAGCATAACCGCTCTCTCCTCTTCTGCTGCATACTTAAACTCTGAGAGATCTCCAAGTATCTTTTGTGGCACTGTTTCATCTCTTGTAAAGAACTGAGCTGAATGGAGTGAAAAAGCCTTGTTCCGCAGCGAAGTAAAACACTTAACTGTATCTCTTGCTGCCCATACAAAGCTGTCAAACATAAAAGCTTTCTGCCAACTCGCAGGAATATAAAGAAACCATCTTATGAGCAAGGCAGGAATTTGACCTGTAGAGAAAGAGGTGCGTAAATGTCTCTTCAAGTGAAAGGTCAGAAAACATATTGAGTTTAAAGCGAGGGGATTTCCCTTCCAGCACCAATAATGTCTAAAGATTTCCACTATTTAACCCACCATTTAATATTCTACACGGCCATTTTTAAAACACTCAAATATAAAAACAGAGAGCTCAACAGTCACCAAGTCCACAAAGTCTCCTCAGTGTCTGACAGACTTAATTGTGGGAATTATGATTCAGTAGTTCCTTTATTATTCTTTTTTAAACTTTGATTCCTTTTAAATTTTTATTTTTACAGTTCAACTACCTCTGTATACTTTATATTGTTTAACATGTTTTAGTCATTCGCATAACTTGAATTATTATTACATTACTTTTACAGTTTCAGTTGATTTTATAGTTGTTTATGCGTGTATGTGTGTACAGCACTTTGGCCAACAGTGTTTTTAAGTGCTTTATAAATAAAGTTGTATTGTGTTTTAACACGTTTTAGTGCATACAGCAGATGGGGCTATAACTTTTATTTTTATTAACTTTTAGTACTTTTCAATCTACAGTAATAGATTTCTAAAAACATACATTTATTTACCAATTCCTTTGTAAGAAAACATAATAATCTTGATAAAATTCCCTAAAAAACAGTGTTTGTTTTCAAACTGCTCATACTTTTCATGCTATGTTTTAGCTTTTAGCCAGTATTTTGCTACATGTAGCTACTAGCTTGAAACTTTCAGATCATTTTGCTAGTTGAGCTTTTAGCTCACATTTTCCGTTTTAAATAACCTTTTAATGCTGTTAGGTAGTCTTTTGTTAGATTTTGGTTTATGCTACTTTCAGCTTTGAGTTAGCATTTGGCTTATTTTTGCCTTTAGCTGTTGCTCTGCTCCTTTGAAGGACATGACCCACCATGTTTTCAAATTGCATCGCCATTAATATTTAGCAGTTAATTAAATAATGAAACAGGAGCGTTTATTTATATTGTAGAGAAAAAAACGCTAAATGTGTTATTTCATGTTTTTTTAGCATGTTTTTAGCAGCAGCTCCGGGAAGATCTGCCCCTCTCCATATATGGGCATTGACGTCACTGAGTTTCTGCCTTGAATGCATGCAGAGTTATAACAAGCATGCATCAACGTAGCTTCATTATTGCAGCAGTGTTATATCTTATTAAAAAGTTCTAAAAAACAAATAAAAACAGAGCGCTGGTCCAGCTGTACCCACAAGTGCACCAGGAAATATTTAGAGGTCGCGCATCCACGTAGGACACTATTTAATTCGCTCGCTCGCGACAAATTCATTAATTTCCTCATGAAGTCGGCTCGGCTTTTAACCCCTTTCATAAGTCCAACCCGCGCTATTCCTGCACAGACCAATGCTACTGGTCCTGCCATTTAATCCTCCTCGGGTCATTCATAAGACAACAGGTGAATGCAGGTAGGTCCCGCTCAAATAAACTTGTTCAGAAATGAAGCCGGAGTGCTGCTCCAAACGTGGCGTGGAGCTGAGCTGTACAAGTTGTTGTGTCATTTTTAATATTTCCTCAGTAATAATTGAACAGCTGGCTACAGTGATCGCGCACGCAGAAACACCACCACCTTCAATGCTCAGAGAGAGGAAGAAAAAAAAGCAAAAGTAACTTTTACAAGTAGTCGGTCGTGTCATTTTTAATATTTCCTCAGTAATAATGCACAGCTGGCTGCAGTGATCAGCGCACGCAGACAGCACCAACACCACCAATGCTCAGTGAGAGAGAGGGGGAAAAAAAGCGAAACATTTTTAATATTCCCTGGTTAATAAATCTGCGTGTTGATTAATCCTGTGGTCACACACTGATGTCTATCATATTCTGAGCGCGGATCCGCGGCTCTCACTCTCATAAACCTCCATCGCGAACTCACTCCTGCCTTCTGAGAGGAGCCTGTATTGACGTCACTCCGGACTTTGGCAATCTTTGGCTGAGTTTCCGGAGGTTTCCGGGAATCCGTTTTTTTTTATTTATTTTTTTTATACTCGCCTGGCCCAAATGCAAAAATGAAAATAGACATCATATTCTACTACAGTAATTGTCCAATATGGTGAATTGTTACTGTCACAGTGGGTGTTGTCCTTTAACCTTTACACTATTGTTATGTTTCCTTCAGCTTTCATAAATCTTCAGCCAATGCTGCAGTCTTTCAGTATTCACTCTACGTTCTCAGAGATATTTCTTTAGTTTGAGTTCAAACCTTTTATTTTATTTGCCAAATGCTGTTTTCATTATTATTTATTTGTTTGTATTTAGCTGTGAGTGAAACCTCAAACGCTCACAAATCAAGCTGCAAGGCAATTTAAGCACTTGAGATGCTCATTAGGAGGTTTTGTTTACATCTGTCCATACAATGTTTATATTCATCTCATCAAAACCTGCAAAATCTTTACCAACAAGCTGCTATTAGATTTCAAAACAAGTCCCTACTTAATCCACTCACTTTTCATCTGCACATAAACGGAATTTGAATTTTAAACTTCAGTCCAGCTAATCAGCCTTTGATCTTTGGGAAGTATTAGCATTATGTCAAATCTCAGCAGTTTAAAGTTTATCAGCCATCCTACAGACAACTTTACATATTTTACATCTTGTTACATGAATCTTCCTCCAGGCAGAAATCTAACACTTTCCCATCATTGAGTAAATTTACTAAAAATGATGATATTTGTACACATTAAACAGTGAATATCAATCCAGCAACACAAAATTATAAAATGCCTCATAATGGACAAATAGTGGACAGCATTGTCTTAGTAAAAGACATCCATGATGGAGTCTCCAGAAAGTCTTTTGACTATAGTGTTGGTTTTCAGCAGTGGTGGGCAACGCTAATCCAAAAATTAGTTCCGCTATTTCTAAAGCACTAATTAATTTATTTAGGTCCGCAATTTCAAAAGCACTAATGTCTTATGAAAATTAGGGGAAGCTAATTCTAATCCGCTAATTAAATTCAACAATTGGTAGCAGCAAGTTATGCAATATTTGCACTACACTGCCAACTAGCGGTGCATGAACTGTTATACAGTAAGTTGTTTGAGTTTCAGAGTATTTAGTTTGGTTCTCTTCAACAGGTTTGACAAGGACAAAATGTACCCATTCCAAAGTCTGTTAGCTAAACTGCTGACATATTTGGCTGTTTTTTTTTCTTCTTTTGTTACTTTTAGTACCACTAGATCGCATGTGTCAAACTCAAGGCCCGTGGGCCAAATCCGGCCTACCATAACCGTTTCTGTGGCTCTCTACACCCTAGAACTTCAAGATAACAGTTGTAAGCATGTTGCTCTCAGGTGGTGGGTCCCCATCCCTACACTCCCTGGTCTCTCTGTTAATTGTCTTGCTTATCTCCTCCATTTTGTTGTCCAGGTGTTTGTGATTGTCATGCTGTGTGTTCATGTACCTGTATATAAAGTCAGGGATTTTTTAATTGATAAAGCTCTGTATATGTTGTATAACACAATCATTGTTCCACATTTAATCTATTGTATTGAGGTTTGGGGAAAAGCGTGCAAAACAATTACAAAGCCTGTTTTTATTTTACAAAAGAGAGCTGTAAGAGTAATCACCAGAAAACATTTCAGTCACCCATCAAACACCTTGTTTCTTCAGCTAAATTTATTGAAATTCCAGGAATTGGTAGAATATAGTATTTTATCAGTTATGTATAGGGCTCATAATAACACATTACCTTTAAATATCCAAAGAAATTTTATAAAAAGACAAAGTTATTACAATCTCAAAGGGACAGATATTCATCAAACCACAATTCAGAACCAGCTTAAAGGGACGGTCTACCTCAATTCAGGGAGTTGGATTGTGGAATGTTCTGGAGAGTGATGTTAAAAATGCAAAATCAATGTATACATTTAAGAAAAAGGTCAAAAAGGACTTGCTCAAAAACTATATATGATGTAGCTTAGTGTGTTTGTGTACTTATGTTGTACTTATGATGTAGCTTAGTGTGTTTGTGTATTACAGTTAGAAAAATTTAGTAGAGTTATTCATTTTGTGATGTAGTTTGTGTATTAGAAAAATTAAGTAGAGTTATTCATTTTGTGATGTAGTTTGAAGGTTATCATTGGTTGAACAAACTGTGAAATAAGGGGCAGATATAATAATAAGATATCATCTTCTTTCTGCTCCTTTCATTTTATCCTACTTGTATTCTTGTATCTGATGAAACTGTTTTGTATTGTTCTTTTAAAATGAATGAATAAACATCAAATCAAATCAAAAATAAGTCTGTATCTCTGTGTTTATCGTTGTCCTGGCATTGTCTCCTGTTGCCTCTGTCTCCTGAGTTCCTTGTGATTTCCTGAGTATGTAAGTTTGCTGCCCTGTCAGCTATTTTATGTTCTTAATTTCTGTGGCCGTCGCGGACGCCATTTTGAACAGTGCTAATGGTGAACTACTTTTTTAAATCCAGCAGATTTGACCATTTCGTGAAACTCTCAAGCTCAGAAAAACTTGTGCTATAACGTCAGCTATGAAATATATTTTTTCTCAGCAAAGAAATAATTGTTTTACCGTGTTTTGTTGTAAAATCCTGGCTTCTGTGGCCGTCGCGGACGCCATTTTGAAGAGTGCTAATGTGGCGAACTTCTTTTTTTTAAATCCAGACGCGTCGCGTAGGCCACTGAGAAACATCCACAAGTTCACCCTCCATGTTAAAAAGTCTTCGTCTGACTCTTCGAAAACAAGCAATAAGGCTGCAGAGTAACACACTGGCTGCTAACTGCTAGAGAGAGAGCACACACCAAGAGACTGAGGGGGACGCTTTTTTGTCACGGACCACATCCGACGCTGACAGGATATAGTCTGTTAGCAGTCGTCCGAGCTCGTAAATAAGTTTTTTCGATTTTACTGATAGATAATTAGTTATTAGCGGTACTGCATTTTAAATAAAAATAGCGCAGATCCGCGTATGAATTATAAAAGTTAGTTAATCCGCTGTAACGCTGACAAATAATTTAGGTACGCTATAAGCGGATTAGCGCATTAGCGCTCCCTAGCTGTCTGGAGCCCACCACTGGTTTTCAGTTTCCTTGTGAGAGTCTCAGAGGCCCACAGTCCTGTCGCTTGAGTTTTGCACATGTTAAGAATTTGTGTAACAAATTTTCTCTTAATATTCTTACAAGGTTGTTGTGGCATCTCTGATTATTCTCTAAAGAGCTGTATTTTGACACCTGCAGGGGAGCTCTCTATCAGAAACATCTGAGGCACGTGTACAGGTCTAAAAACCACACTGATGATAGATAACAGTCCAAAACTTGTCCAAATCTGGGCGGCATGGTGGCTCAATTGGTAGAGATGCCATTTCTCCACAAGAAGGTTGCCGGATTGAATCCCAGCCAGGGGGGGCTTTCTCTGTGGAGTTATCATATTCTCTTTGTGCATGTGTGGGTACACCATCTCAGTCCCCTTGGCTGATTGGTAACTCTAAATTGTCCCAAGGTATGAGCGAGAGAGTGAATGGTTGTTCGTGTCGTTTGTCTCTATGTGTCCCTGTGAGGGACTGGAGACATGTCCAGGGTGTCCCCCACCTCTCATACAGTGACAGCACCAGTGACTCCCAGGTTCAGGTTAGGTTTATTTGTCCTATGCAAAATCAACACTAAAAATCAACAAATGGTATATTTTTATTATATCACAAAATCAACAACTAAATGGAACTAACAAAGAGGAAATAATGAATGTAGTAAAATATCTTACAGACAAGAGATCAAAAGACTGGGTGGACATGGATATGATGTTTGTGAAGGACATAATGAGCCATGTTATTGAGCCGTTCACATACATATGTAACTTATCATTTTCAACAGGAATATTTCCAGATAATATGAAAGTAGCTAAGGTCGTTCCTCTTTTTAAAAATGGTGATAAATGTGTGTTCAACAATTATAGACCTATATCCTTGTTACCACAGTTTTCAAAAATTCTTGAAAAACTATTTGTAAACAGACTAGATCAATTTATAGATAAACAAAATATTCTAAGCAACAGTCAGTATGGGTTTAGATCAAAAAACTCTACATCAATGGCTCTCATGGAATTAATGGAACAAATAACTACTGCTGTCGATCAAAAACAATATTGTATCAGTATTTTTGTTGATTTAAAAAAAGCATTCGATACTATTGATCACACCATTCTCCTTGAAAAACTGAACAAATATGGTATTAGAGGACCAGCATTACAGTGGGTATCTAGCTACTTAAAAGATAGGAAACAATTTGTACAAATAAATGATGTAAGATCTGACCTCTGTAATATCACATGTGGAGTTCCCCAAGGCTCTGTACTTGGACCAAAGCTTTTTATTTTATATGTGAATGACTTGGCAAATGTGTTAGGACTCCTTAAAGCTGGGGTATGTAAGATTGTAATATATTCTGTAACTTTTCAAACAATATATTTTTAACATATTTCTTCACTCAGTCACTATCTACTGACAAACTGATGTTAGACAAAGTAATCTCTGAAAAAAACTATAGTCCCCTTGCTTCTCTATCAGCATTTATAAAAACACTGAAAACACAGAGTGACCAGGACACTGACAGCCAATAAAAACAGAGTTGTTTGTCACGCCCCAACCCACGCCCCCACCTGTCCCAGCCGCAGCTCGTTCTCATTCAAAGGATTGCAAAGCGATGCAGGACTGTTTTTTATGTGACACAAAATGTATTAAATATCCCTTCTTTATCCCAGAGCTGGACTTTTATTTAGTTTTTTTGCCAAAAGTCAAGTGATCGCTTCATCCTGCACTGACAGGAATGAGGAAATGGATTTGTCACGACTCACGAGCGAATTAAAACATGTCCAACGTTGCTTCGTGAACCTCTGATGATTTCTGCTGGATTTTGTGTTGTAGGATGAGTGATTCGTGGTTTTATTAAATTTTTTAAACAGTTATATTATCATATAAACACAGAATATCGCAGCGCAGAGACAGGAGGAGGTGGAGCATTCCAGACATTCCAGACCAGCGCAGCGACATGAGGAAGTCACGAGCGAATTAAATCATGTCCAAACGTTGCTTCGTGAACCTCTGCTGGTGTCTGCTGGATTTTGTGTTGTAGGATGAGTGATTCGTGGTTTTATTAAATTTTTTAAACAGTTATATTATCATATAAACACAGAATATCGCAGCGCAGAGACAGGAGGAGGTGGAGCATTCCAGACATTCCAGACCAGCGCAGCGACATGAGGAAGTCACGAGCGAATTAAATCATGTCCAAACGTTGCTTCGTGAACCTCTGCTGGTGTCTGCTGGATTTTGTGTTGTAGGACTAGCGCTCCATGGTTTTATTTTATTTTATTAGAAGGTTTTATTTCCATAAACACAGAATATCGCAGCGGCTCTGAGCAGACAGAAGCAGGGGGCGGAGCAGATCCCAAGTTCACCAGAAGCACGGACTGTGCCATATATGGCTCTGAGGGGAGGGAGCAGAATGCTTTTCTGCGCTGAAAATATTTCTAAGTCCCAGAGTGTTCAAATATCGCAGACCCTAGCTTTAAATGTGTACTTTTTGCTGATGATACCACTTTTTTCTGTTTAGGTGAAGATATAGAACAAATGTTGGAATTGATAAAGACAGAATTTGTCAAGATACAAACTTGGTTTAAAATAAATAAATTATCATTAAATCTAGAAAAAACTAATTACATGATATTCGGTAATAAAAAGAAAACTGTTGATGTTCCACTCAAAATTGAGGATGTTGAGATTTGTAGAGTGAGTGAGGTGAAGTTTTTGGGTGTTATCATTGATGACAAACTGACATGGAAACAACACATAAATTCTGTAAGAATAAAAATAGCTAAATCGATTGCAGTACTGTACAAAGTCAGAGACCTATTGAATGATAAAGCTCTGTATTTGTTGTATAACACAATCATTGTTCCACACTTAATCTATTGTATTGATGTTTGGGGGAATGCGTGTAAAACAATCACAAAGCCTATTTTTGTATTACAGAAAAGAGCTGTAAGAATTATCACTAGAAAACATTACCGTCATCCATCAAGTACATTATTTTATCAACTAAAGTTATTGAAGTTCCATGATTTGGTAGACTATAATATTTTATCAGTTATGTATAGGGCTCAAAATAATGCATTACCTTTAAATATCCAAATGCACTTTGTTAAAAGACAAAGTTGTTATAATCTTAAGGGGACAGAGTTGTTTGTAAAACCACAATTCAGAACTAGTTTGAAGGGACGTTCTACCTCAATCCAGGGAATTAGATTATGGAATGGCTTGGAGAATGTAGTTAAAAATGCCAAGTCAATGTTTACATTTAAAAAAATGATCAAAACAAATGTGTTAAAAAATATATATGAAATAGCGTAATGTGTATTGTATTAGTTAGAAAATTAGAAAGAGTTAGTCATTTTGTACTGTTGGTTGAAGATTATTATTGTTTAATCTGATTGTTGGAAAAAGTTGGTTGAAGATTATTATTGTTTACATGGTTGATTATTGTTGTTTAATCTGATTGTTGGAAGTAAGGGGCAGATATAATAAGATTTATTCTTCTTTCTGCTACCTTTCATTTTTTTATATTTTGTACACTATCATTTATGAGATTGTCTTGTATTGTTTCTTTTGTAAAAAATGAACAAATTTAATAAACATAAACATAAACACAAGGTCAACAATGCAATGAAATGCATAGGATGAGAAGAACCATCTAGACAGCCCAAAAAAAAAAAAAAAGAAATACCAAAGCATGCAGCAAAAAAAAACAAAAAACATACGGTACTAAAAAAATACTACTATAATACTAAAAAACAAGGTGCCAAAGTTGAAAAAAAAACAATATACATCTACAGTGTGAGCTGGTTAGCAGTGAGGTTCTTTTAACATCATGGATTGTTCTGTTAGCGGTGTGGTCTTGTTAGCAGCATTAGCAGGTGTTTTTAGCAGGTCCGGTCAGCAGCTTGATGATAACAACAACCACAGCAGTTACCCTCATAGACCGCAGTCCAGACTCCCGTGACCCAAAATAGAAGGAGTGGGTAAAGATAATGGATGGTTGGATGGATGGTCCAAATCTGCCTATGTTAATATTATGTCCTCCAGCAGATCAAATTATAGATGCAGATTCATTATTAAAAAACAACGAGCCAACAAAATAATGTGCGTGACCAATAATACAGTTTGTCAAGCGGTGCACATGAAAACAGTGATTTTCAAAACCTGTCTGCTCAGATGTGGTCACATGGTTTCTTGGTCACTTGTTGCAAACCCTCACATTTTAACGAGATTACAGCAGAAGTTTTTTTTTTCATTTTTTCAAAGTCACCAACGAACCTCCAAACATTCGCAGCTCAGTGAGATACTATCCAGTAATACACTTAGTTTATAGATTGGATTAGATATTGCACAACATGATTTCAACTCATGGGTCACATAATCATGCCCTTTCACATGGCCAACATAAATAAGACAGAAACTGGACTCTATTATGAATCCATTGATGATTAAAAAAATCAGCATGTAACAAAAAACAAAATGAAGTGAAAGGATAATGAAGTAAAGCTTAGTTTATACTTTAAAAATATATAAGCCAGCAGATCTGTCATTATGTAGCTTCAGACATCTTTGTCTTATGGCGGGTTCATAGTCGAGGAGAAGACGTGAGGGATAAATTACATTTCACTCCCACTGTAGCACATGTCATGCAAGTATGGTATATACACACCAGCAGTGAAAGATAGAGGTTGTTGTTTTTCTCTTGAAAATGTATTCTCAGACGTGGGAAGAATTTTGGACCATGTTCAGTGAAATGACACGCAGAAGAGACACTGTTCTGCATAAACAAACACACCCACCAAGTTCTGACCAATCACACAATGTGCAAGACACAGTTCTAACTGGGGGCGATGCACAAGACAGTGTCAGCGAGTCGCTGACAGCGAGTGGTAATAATAATAATAATAATAATAATGTCCTTTTCTGTCATCTGTGTATGTTTCCCATACACAGACAAAATTCGTCTCTGCATTTAACCCAACCACCACCAGGCGGTGCAGTGAGCAGCCATAGAAAGCGCCCGGGGAGCTGGAGAATTAGGTGTGCACTCATAGACACCCCAAGGTGGGTAGTGGCCGGGGCGCGAACCCGCGTCCTTCGGGTCCCAAGTCAGAAGCCCTGCCACTAGACCATCTTGGCTCCTAACAGGTGGAAGGTATGCAATTTTTGTCACGCACTTGCATAAGCAAGAATTAAGATTAGATGTATAAACTAGCCTTAAGACTCCTGATGCATGCTCAATAATCCAGTTAGAAAGAAAATCTAAACAAAGTTAAGTCAGGTCCTCTGGATGGATCCGTCCAGAGGACCTGACTTAACTTTTTTAGATAGCCTCAAGACCGTTAGTGAGCCAGGCTTCCTCTGCTGGATGTGATATCCGAGTCGGGTTTCAAAGATAATTAGAAGTTCACTCAGTTTTCAATCAATCACATCCTGTGGACAGGAAGTATCTTATACAGGGATGTGATCTAGTGAATCTACGGGGTCTCACTTAGAGAAGTTCTTTTTTTTCCTGTTTAAATCCTAAGTAAGAGGTTTCCAAATGAAATTGGTGGTGCAGCTTTAATGAGGCTTAATTTGCAGATTAAAAGTGAAAACCACATAGCCAGTGCAACCCCATTAGAGAAAAAGGAAACATTTCATCATTGATCCTTGTAGATGTGTTCAGTAAAACCATCCATAATTCATGGCATGAGTTGCCCTCATAGTTCAGGAGCCTGTTTGGATAAAACAACTACACATTAAACTTATTTAATGTTGTGGTTTACTGATTAAAGGCATGCTAAGTTTCATTTACTTAATTCATCCTGACTGCTGCGCAGACTATGGCTCTTTGACATCAAATACTTACCAACCAATTATAAGAAAGCTGAGCTTTAAAATAAAACACTGGCGGGTAAAAGTTGACGCATTTTTATGTTTCAAGTATTTGAAGAGAATCAAGACACCATCGCCCACATTGATTTCTTTCTTTCAGCTTCAAACTTCCAGCTTTGTTTGATCACAAGTTTTATTGTATGTTGTGTATAGATGAAGCCAACGGGGACGAAACGGAAAAATAACAGGAGATAGCCTCCAGATAAATATGGTAAGGCAATGCAGATTTGCTTCTTAAAGAGGGCTTCTGATGATATGAACATCACAAAGCAAGTCAAAAGTCAAAGTCAAAAGTCAAAGTCAACTT
>JBBPBX010004088.1:66513-78675 GCA_038048925.1 Garcialebias charrua
TTGGACTCCATCGCTCCTCTCAGACAAGCTTCTCCAAAGAATAAATCACCTCCATGGCTCAATGAAACAACGCGGTCCCTTTGACAAAGCTACAGGAAAGCAGAGCGAAAATGGAAGCGGGACCGGCTTCATGTATCCCAGGGAATACTGCGAGACTGTCTCTGTGATTATCAAAATGCTGTCAAGCAGGCCAAGTCACAATACCTCTCCAATTTAATCACCACCAGCTCCAACCGGCCGAGGACGCTCTTTACCACAATCCAGTCTGTCATCAATCCTTCTGTCAATGTTCTGAAAACTGCCACACAGTCTACCTGTGACGACTTTCAGAGCTATTTGTCAACAAAATAGACTCTATCAGGCAGAACATTGTCAGCCGATCAAACACTGTCCAGTCATGTGCGTCTGCAATAACCACCGCTGTTTTTGACAAGTTCGACCTGGTTTCACTGCCTCACCTCACCAAGGTGGTTCAGCAGATGAAACCAACAAACTGTTCTCTGGACATCATTCCCTCTAAAATATTCAAACAGTCCTTTGATGTAATTGGTCCTTGTGTTTTGTCATTTATTAACAGCTGTCTATCTTCAGGTTATGTGCCATCTGCTTTCAAACATGCTGTGGTCAGGCCTCTTCTCAAAAAACCAGGCCTTGATCCTACAGCTCTCTCTAATTTCAGGCCAGTTTCCCATCTAGGTGTTTAAAGTGCTCTATAAATAAAGCTGGTATGGTATGGTATCTGTCATTTTTATCGAAGGTCCTGGAAAAGATTGTTTTTATTCAACTTCAATCTTTTCTAGAGCTCAACAACCTGTTTGAAAAATTTCAGTCTGGTTTTCGAGCCCGTCACAGTACTGAATCAGCACTGCTCAAAGTGCAGAATGACATTCTTCTGTCTCTGGATGCAAAAAACCCTGTTCTGCTGGTGATGTTAGACCTCTCAGCAGCTTACCGTCGACCATCAGGTACTAATCAACCGCTTGTCTCAGCTGGTTGGCCTCCAGGGAGCTGTGCTAGAATGGTTCAGATCTTACCTAACCGGGAGAACCTTTTCTGTCATGATAGGTGATCTGTCCTCCTCTTCATCAACCCCTCTGACCTCTGGCGTACCACAGGGATCCATTCTGGGGCCAGTCCTCTTTTCTCTTTACATGCTGCCATTAGGATCAATCATTGCACGTCATAATCTGTCTTTTCATATGTATGCAGATGATTTACAAATCTATCTGCCAGTCACTCCCAACCCCTCACCCAGTTCAAACACTCTTGTCAACTGCTTAAATGACATTAAGCACTGGCTCTCTCAAAACTTCCTCCACCTAAACACAGATAAAACTGAATGCATTTTATTTGGTGCACCTGATGACACCAGCAACATCCTTCCCAGTCCCAGTGTTGGTTTTCCCCTCCCCCACTTCAACCCGGTGGTCAGAAATCTTGGAGTGCAGCTTGACTCCAACTTAAAGTTTGATAAACAGATCAGTTCTGTTGTCAAGACCAGCTTCTTTCAGCTCCGTCTGCTCTCTAAAGTAAAGTCACTCCTCAGCCGTAGTGATCTGGAGAAGGCCATCCATGCCTTTGTGACCTCCAGACTTGACTATTGTAATGCTTTGTATGTTGGTATTAATCAATCCTCCATCTCCCGTTTACAGCTTGTACAGAACTCTGCCGCGCGCTTTTTGACCAACACACGAAAATATGAACACATCACTCCTGTCCTGTCCTCTCTACACTGGCTCCCGGTTCAGTTCAGGATACAGTTCAAGCTGCTGCTGTTTGTTTTCAAAGCTCTGAATGGACTTGCACCTCTGTACATCTCAGAACTTTTGAAAGTCCATCAGCCCAGCAGAGCTTTACGATCTGCCAGTCAACACCTGCTGGAGGTGCCTCGCTCAAGGTACAAACAATGGGGAGACCGGTCATTTTCTGTTGCCGGCCCAAAAGCCTGGAACAGTCTCCCCCTTGAGCTGCGTGCCACCTCTGATCTGACTCTGTTCAAAACCAGACTGAAGACCCACTTGTTCAAAAAAGCTTTCAGTGTGTAACTTTTATTACTTTGGTATTTTATTATGTAGCTTTTTTATTTCCATTACCTCCTTTTATTGCTGTTGTTTTTTATTCTATTTTCACTATTTATTGTACTGGTTTTTTATATTTTCTGTCCTGTTAAGCACCTTGGTCAATGCAAGGCATTGTAGGAAAGTGCTATACAAATAAAGTTTATTATTATTATTATTATTATTCAACCGTGTATTTTTAGGCTTGTTGTCCCTAAAGAAGGTTAACCAATGCCCAGTTCTCAAATCTCTGAAAAACTCAAACTGGTTTCCATCAAAATGAAAAACTCAAATTGGTTTCCATCAAAATGTGTCTGTGTTTTGCTCCAGTGGCCTTTCCGTCTGCTCTGAGCAGTTACCCAGTCTGTGCTGATGGACATGCTCCTCAGCATGATGCTTCCACTACAGCACTTCACTGTGGGCTCAGGTGTTCTCAGCATCATGGCAGGTGTTCTCAGCATCCTGACAGGTGTTCTCAGCATCATGACAGGTGTTCTCAGCATCATGGCAGGTGTTCTCAGCATCATGACAGGTGTTCTCAGCATCATGACAGGTGTTCTCAGCATCATGACAGGTGTTCTCAGCATCATGACAGGTGTTCTCAGCATCATGACAGGTGTTCTCAGCATCATGACAGGTGTTCTCAGCATCATGACAGGTGTTCTCAGCATCATGACAGGTGTTCTCAGCATCATGACAGGTGTTCTCAGCATCATGACAGGTGTTCTCAGCATCATGACAGGTGTTCTCAGCATCATGACAGGTGTTCTCAGCATCATGACAGGTGTTCTCAACATCATGACAGGTGTTCTCAGCATCATGACAGGTGTTCTCAGCATCATGACAGGTGTTCTCAGCATCATGACAGGTGTTCTCAGCATCATGACAGGTGTTCTCAGCATCATGACAGGTGTTCTCAACATCATGACAGGTGTTCTCAGCATCATGACAGGTGTTCTCAGCATCATGACAGGTGTTCTCAGCATCATGACAGGTGTCAACATCATGACGTGTTCTCAGCATCATGACAGGTGTTCTCAGCATCATGACAGGTGTTCTCAGCATCATGACAGGTGTTCTCAGCATCATGACAGGTGTTCTCAGCATCATGACAGGTGTTCTCAACATCATGACAGGTGTTCTCAGCATCATGACAGGTGTTCTCAACATCATGACAGGTGTTCTCAGCATCATGACAGGTGTTCTCAGCATCATGACAGGTGTTCTCAGCATCATGACAGGTGTTCTCAGCATCATGACAGGTGTTCTCAGCATCATGACAGGTGTTCTCAACATCATGACAGGTGTTCTCAGCATCATGACAGGTGTTCTCAGCATCATGACAGGTGTTCTCAGCATCATGACAGGTGTTCTCAGCATCATGACAGGTGTTCTCAGCATCATGACAGGTGTTCTCAACATCATGACAGGTGTTCTCAACATCATGACAGGTGTTCTCAACATCATGACAGGTGTTCTCAACATCATGACAGGTGTTCCCAACATCATGACAAGTGTTCTCAGCATCATGACAGGTGTTCTCAGCATCATGACAAGTGTTCTCAGCATCATGACAGGTGTTCTCAACATCATGACAGGTGTTCTAAACATCATGACAGGTGTTCTCAGCATCATCACAGGTGTTCTCAGCATCATGACAGGTGTTCTCAGCATCATGACAGGTGTTCTCAGCATCATGACAGGTGTTCTCAACATCATGACAGGTGTTCTCAACATCATGACAGGTGTTCTCAACATCATGACAGGTGTTCTCAACATCATGACAGGTGTTCTCAACATCATGACAGGTGTTCTAAACATCATGACAGGTGTTCTAAACATCATGACAGGTGTTCTCAGCATCATGACAGGTGTTCTAAACATCATGACAGGTGTTCTCAGCATCATGACAGGTGTTCTAAACATCATGACAGGTGTTCTAAACATCATGACAGGTGTTCTAAACATCATGACAGGTGTTCTAAACATCATGGCAGGTGTTCTCAGCATCATGACAGGTGTTCTCAGCATCATGACAGTTGTTCTCAGCATCATGACAGGTGTTCTCAGCATCATGACAGGTGTTCTCAACATCATGACAAGTGTTCTCAGCATCATGACAGGTGTTCTCAGCATCATGACAAGTGTTCTCAGCATCATGACAGGTGTTCTCAGCATCATGACAAGTGTTCTCAGCATCATGACAGGTGTTCTCAACATCATGACAGGTGTTCTCAACATCATGACAGGTGTTCTCAGCATCATGACAGGTGTTCTCAGCATCATGACAGGTGTTCTCAGCATCATGACAGGTGTTCTCAGCATCATGACAGGTGTTCTCAACATCATGACAGGTGTTCTCAACATCATGACAGGTGTTCTCAACATCATGACAGGTGTTCTCAACATCATGACAGGTGTTCTCAACATCATGACAGGTGTTCTCAGCATCATGACAGGTGTTCTCAGCATCATGACAAGTGTTCTCAGCATCATGACAGGTGTTCTCAACATCATGACAGGTGTTCTAAACATCATGACAGGTGTTCTCAGCATCATGACAGGTGTTCTCAGCATCATGACAGGTGTTCTCAGCATCATGACAGGTGTTCTCAGCATCATGACAGGTGTTCTCAACATCATGACAGGTGTTCTCAACATCATGACAGGTGTTCTAAACATCATGACAGGTGTTCTCAACATCATGACAGGTGTTCTCAACATCATGACAGGTGTTCTAAACATCATGACAGGTGTTCTAAACATCATGACAGGTGTTCTCAGCATCATGACAGGTGTTCTCAGCATCATGACAGGTGTTCTCAGCATCATGACAGGTGTTCTCAGCATCATGACAGGTGTTCTCAGCATCATGACAGGTGTTCTCAGCATCATGACAGGTGTTCTAAACATCATGACAGGTGTTCTCAACATCATGACAGGTGTTCTAAACATCATGACAGGTGTTCTCAACATCATGACAGGTGTTCTAAGCATCATGACAGGTGTTCTAAACATCATGACAGGTGTTCTCAGCATCATGACAGGTGTTCTAAACATCATGACATGTGTTCTCAGCATCATGACAGGTGTTCTCAGCATCATGACAGGTGTTCTAAACATCATGACATGTGTTCTCAGCATCATGACAGGTGTTCTCAGCATCATGACAGGTGTTCTCAGCATCATGGCAGGTGTTCTAAACATCATGACATGTGTTCTCAGCATCATGACAGGTGTTCTCAGCATCATGACAGGTGTTCTCAGCATCATGACAGGTGTTCTCAGCATCATGACAGGTGTTCTCAGCATCATGACAGGTGTTCTCAACATCATGACAGGTGTTCTCAGCATCATGACAGGTGTTCTCAGCATCATGACAGGTGTTCTCAGCATCATGACAGGTGTTCTCAGCATCATGACAGGTGTTCTCAGCATCATGACAGGTGTTCTCAGCATCATGACAGGTGTTCTCAGCATCATGACAGGTGTTCTCAGCATCATGACAGGTGTTCTCAGCATCATGACAGGTGTTCTCAACATCATGACAGGTGTTCTCAGCATCATGACAGGTGTTCTCAACATCATGACAGGTGTTCTCAGCATCATGACAGGTGTTCTCAACATCATGACAGGTGTTCTCAGCATCATGACAGGTGTTCTCAGCATCCTGACAGGTGTTCTCAGCATCATGACAGGTGTTCTCAGCATCATGACAGGTGTTCTCAGCATCATGACAGGTGTTCTCAGCATCATAAGAGGCATTCTCAGCATCATGACAGGTGTTCTCAGCATCATGACAGGTGTTCTCAGCATCATGACAGGTGTTCTCAGCATCATGACAGGTGTTCTCAGCATCATGACAGGTGTTCTCAGCATCATGACAGGTGTTCTCAACATCATGACAGGTGTTCTCAACATCATGACAGGTGTTCTCAGCATCCTGACAGGTGTTCTCAGCATCATGAGAGGCTTCTCAGCATCCTGACAGGTGTTCTCAGCATCATGACAGGTGTTCTCAGCATCATGACAGGTGTTCTCAGCATCATGACAGGTGTTCTCAGCATCATGACAGGTGTTCTCAGCATCATGACAGGTGTTCTCAACATCATGACAGGTGTTCTCAGCATCCTGACAGGTGTTCTCAGCATCATGACAGGCATTCTCAGCATCCTGACAGGTGTTCTCAGCATCCTGACAGGTGTTCTCAGCATCATGACAGGTGTTCTCAGCATCATGACAGGTGTTCTCAGCATCATGACAGGTGTTCTCAGCATCATGACAGGTGTTCTCAGCATCATGACAGGTGTTCTCAGCATCATGACAGGTGTTCTCAGCATCATGACAGGTGTTCTCAGCATCATGACAGGTGTTCTCAGCATCATGACAGGTGTTCTCAGCATCATGACAGGTGTTCTCAGCATCATGACAGGTGTTCTCAGCATCATGACAGGTGTTCTCAGCATCATGGCAGGTGTTCTAAACATCATGACATGTGTTCTCAGCATCATGACAGGTGTTCTCAGCATCATGACAGGTGTTCTCAGCATCATGACAGGTGTTCTCAACATCATGACAGGTGTTCTCAACATCATGACAGGTGTTCTCAGCATCCTGACAGGTGTTCTCAGCATCATGAGAGGCATTCTCAGCATCCTGACAGGTGTTCTCAGCATCCTGACAGGTGTTCTCAGCATCATGACAGGTGTTCTCAGCATCATGACAGGTGTTCTAAACATCATGACATGTGTTCTCAGCATCATGACAGGTGTTCTCAGCATCATGACAGGTGTTCTCAGCATCCTGACAGGTGTTCTCAGCATCATGACAGGTGTTCTCAGCATCATGACAGGTGTTCTAAACATCATGACATGTGTTCTCAGCATCATGACAGGTGTTCTCAGCATCATGACAGGTGTTCTCAGCATCATGACAGGTGTTCTCAGCATCATGACAGGTGTTCTCAGCATCATGACAGGTGTTCTCAGCATCATGACAGGTGTTCTCAGCATCATGACAGGTGTTCTCAGCATCATGACAGGTGTTCTCAGCATCATGACAGGTGTTCTCAGCATCATGACAGGTGTTCTCAGCATCATGACAGGTGTTCTCAGCATCATGACAGGTGTTCTCAGCATCATGACAGGTGTTCTCAGCATCATGACAGGTGTTCTCAGCATCATGACAGGTGTTCTCAGCATCATGACAGGTGTTCTCAGCATCATGACAGGTGTTCTCAGCATCATGACAGGTGTTCTCAGCATCATGACAGGTGTTCTCAGCATCATGACAGGTGTTCTCAGCATCATGACAGGTGTTCTCAGCATCATGACAGGTGTTCTCAGCATCATGACAGGTGTTCTCAGCATCATGACAGGTGTTCTCAACATCATGACAGGTGTTCTCAGCATCATGACAGGTGTTCTCAGCATCATGACAGGTGTTCTCAGCATCATGACAGGTGTTCTCAGCATCATGACAGGTGTTCTCAGCATCATGACAGGTGTTCTCAGCATCATGACAGGTGTTCTCAACATCATGACAGGTGTTCTCAGCATCATGACAGGTGTTCTCAGCATCATGACAGGTGTTCTCAGCATCATGACAGGTGTTCTCAGCATCATGACAGGTGTTCTCAGCATCATGACAGGTGTTCTCAGCATCATGACAGGTGTTCTCAGCATCATGACAGGTGTTCTCAGCATCATGACAGGTGTTCTCAGCATCATGACAGGTGTTCTCAGCATCATGACAGGTGTTCTCAGCATCATGACAGGTGTTCTCAGCATCATGACAGGTGTTCTCAGCATCATGACAGGTGTTCTCAGCATCATGACAGGTGTTCTCAGCATCATGACAGGTGTTCTCAGCATCATGACAGGTGTTCTCAGCATCATGACAGGTGTTCTCAGCATCATGACAGGTGTTCTCAGCATCATGACAGGTGTTCTCAGCATCATGACAGGTGTTCTCAGCATCATGACAGGTGTTCTCAGCATCATGACAGGTGTTCTCAGCATCATGACAGGTGTTCTCAGCATCATGACAGGTGTTCTCAGCATCATGACAGGTGTTCTCAACATCATGACAGGTGTTCTCAGCATCATGACAGGTGTTCTCAGCATCATGACAGGTGTTCTCAGCATCATGACAGGTGTTCTCAGCATCATGACAGGTGTTCTCAGCATCATGACAGGTGTTCTCAAGCATCATGACAGGTGTTCTCAGCATCATGACAGGTGTTCTCAGCATCATGACAGGTGTTCTCAGCATCATGACAGGTGTTCTCAACATCATGACAGGTGTTCTCAGCATCATGACAGGTGTTCTCAGCATCATGACAGGTGTTCTCAGCATCATGACAGGTGTTCTAAACATCATGACAGGTGTTCTCAGCATCATGACAGGTGTTCTAAACATCATGACAGGTGTTCTCAACATCATGACAGGTGTTCTCAGCATCATGACAGGTGTTCTCAGCATCATGACAGGTGTTCTCAGCATCATGGCAGGTGTTCTAAACATCATGACAGGTGTTCTCAACATCATGACAGGTGTTCTCCGCATCATGACAGGTGTTCTCCGCATCATGACAGGTGTTCTCAGCATCATGGCAGGTGTTCTAAACATCATGGCAGGTGTTCTAAACATCATGACAGGTGTTCTAAACATCATGACAGTTGTTCTCAGCATCATGACAGCCATCTGCCATCTGCATCCACCGGCTGGGTTTGAGAGGACAGGAAGGAGGAACAGATACACAATGGCAGGTCCAGATGCACATAGGAGGAAAGACAAAAACACATGTTAAGGTACAAATAATTACAAATACAAACAGAAAGAGTAGAGTAAGTCAAGACAACATTAGAGAGAGGACATGTTGTCCTCCAGCAGTCTAAACCTATAGCAGCAGAACTAAGGGAAAGCTCAGGAAACCCAAGCCAACTCTAACTATAGGATTTATGAAAAAGTAAAGTGTTAATCCCAGTCTTCAAACTGGACAATGTGTCAGCCTCATGGACAGAAACTGGAAGTTGGTTCCACAAGAGAGGAGCCTGACAACTGAAAGATCTTCCTCCCATTCTGCTGCTGGAAACTCTAGGAACCACAAGTAAACCTGCAGTCTGAGAGTGAAGTGCTCTGTTAGGAAAATATGGAACAATAAGATCTGTAATATAAGATGGAGCTAGGTTGTTGAGGCTTTGTAGGTTAGAAGTAAGATTTTGAATTCTATTCTGGATTTGACAGGGAGCCAGTGGAGAGAAGTTAAAACTGGAGAGATATGATCTCTCCCAGTAACTCCAGTTAAGACTCTGGCAGCAGCATGTTGGATCAACTGAAGACTTTTTAAAGAAGTATTTGGACACCCAGATAACAAACCATTGCAATAGTCCAGTCTAGACGTGACAAATGCATGAACCAGTTTTTCTGCATCATTTTTACATGTTTCTAATTTTAGTGATATTACGCAGGTGGAAGAAGGAGTTTCTAGTAAAGTTTTTAATGTTTTTTATTGGCTAATGTTCATCATCTGCAGCGGCCATTTGTAATTAGACTAACGTCAGGTGGAGCTGAACATCCAAGGATTGCTTTGAGATTTGTTATTCATTATACACTCGTTTAACAAGAAGTATCATAAGAAGTAAATTTGTGTATCATGGATTGACTAAGTTTCTCAGCCTCTCACGCAGCTTGTTGTTTGCAGGTTTCATATCTGCTGGGATCAGATGGAAAGCCCAGTAGTTCAGTGCAGGTCATTAAGAATCAAGAGTCTGTGCAATGCTCTGAAAGAGAAGCAGCACACGGGAACTGCTTCATTATGTTTAGATCATGGTCAGAGGGACCTTCAGTGAAACGATGTGTTCTGTAAAATGACCCGTCCTAGTAGGAAACATCTCACACACTCTTGGTTCATGGTGTTGTGTGTGAAGCTGCATGTGGAACAGAACTGCTGCTTCAGGGGTTTCTCACGTCTCCAAAGACTCTTCAGTCCTGAATGTGGTTCTGTGTTTTCCAGAGTGTCGCTCTGAACACAAACTGTCACTAATAATAGAAGACGGGGGTGTGAGGCATGAACATGAAGCTGCAGAAGAGCCTCCTGACAGAACATGAAGCTGCAGAAGAGCCTCCTGACAGAACATGAAGCTGCAGAGGAGCCTCCTGACAGAACATGAAGCTGCAGAAGAGCCTTCTGACAGAACATGAAGCTGCAGAAGAGCCTCCTGACAGAACATGAAGCTGCAGAAGAGCCTCCTGACAGAACATGAAGCTGCAGAAGAGCCTCCTGACAGAACATGAAGCTGCAGAAGAGCCTCCTGACAGAACATGAAGCTGCAGAAGAGCCTCCTGACAGAACATGAAGCTGCAGAAGAGCCTCCTGACAGAACATGAAGCTGCAGAGGAGCCTCCTGACAGAACATGAAGCTGCAGAAGAGCCTCCTGACAGAACATGAAGCTGCAGAAGAGCCTCCTGACAGAACATGAAGCTGCAGAAGAGCCTCCTGACAGAACATGAAGCTGCAGAGAGCCTCCTGACAGAACATGAAGCTGCAGAGAGCCTCCTGACAGAACATGAAGCTGCAGAAGAGCCTCCTGACAGAACATGAAGCTGCAGAAGAGCCTCCTGACAGAACATGAAGCTGCAGAATAGCCTCCTGACAGAACATGAAGCTGCAGAGGAGCCTCCTGACAGAACATGAAGCTGCAGAAGAGCCTCCTGACAGAACATGAAGCTGCAGAAGAGCCTCCTGACAGAACATGAAGCTGCAGAAGAGCCTCCTGACAGAACATGAAGCTGCAGAAGAGCCTCCTGACAGAACATGAAGCTGCAGAAGAGCCTCCTGACAGAACATGAAGCTGCAGAAGAGCCTCCTGACAGAACATGAAGCTGCAGAGGAGCCTCCTGACAGAACATGAAGCTGCAGAGGAGCCTCCTGACAGAACATGAAGCTGCAGAGCCTCCTGACAGAACATGAAGCTGCAGAGGAGCCTCCTGACAGAACATGAAGCTGCAGAAGAGCCTCCTGACAGAACATGAAGCTGCAGAAGAGCCTCCTGACAGAACATGAAGCTGCAGAAGAGCCTCCTGACAGAACATGAAGCTGCAGAGGAGCCTCCTGACAGAACATGAAGCTGCAGAATAGCCTCCTGACAGAACATGAAGCTGCAGAGGAGCCTCCTGACAGAACATGAAGCTGCAGAAGAGCCTCCTGACAGAACATGAAGCTGCAGAAGAGCCTCCTGACAGAACATGAAGCTGCAGAAGAGCCTCCTGACAGAACATGAAGCTGCAGAAGAGCCTCCTGACAGAACATGAAGCTGCAGAAGAGCCTCCTGACAGAACATGAAGCTGCAGAGGAGCCTCCTGACAGAACATGAAGCTGCAGAAGAGCCTCCTGACAGAACATGAAGCTGCAGAAGAGCCTCCTGACAGAACATGAAGCTGCAGAAGAGCCTCCTGACAGAACATGAAGCTGCAGAAGAGCCTCCTGACAGAACATGAAGCTGCAGAAGAGCCTCCTGACAGAACATGAAGCTGCAGAAGAGCCTCCTGACAGAACATGAAGCTGCAGAGAGCCTCCTGACAGAACATGAAGCTGCAGAGGAGCCTCCTGACAGAACATGAAGCTGCAGAAGAGCCTCCTGACAGAACATGAAGCTGCAGAAGAGCCTCCTGACAGAACATGAAGCTGCAGAAGAGCCTCCTGACAGAACATGAAGCTGCAGAAGAGCCTCCTGACAGAACATGAAGCTGCAGAAGAGCCTCCTGACAGAACATGAAGCTGCAGAGGAGCCTCCTGACAGAACATGAAGCTGCAGAAGAGCCTCCTGACAGAACATGAAGCTGCAGAAGAGCCTCCTGACAGAACATGAAGCTGCAGAGGAGCCTCCTGACAGAACATGAAGCTGCAGAGGAACCTCCTGACAGGCTGCATGTCCTCCACCAAGTCTCTCTTCTGAAGATAGATCCTGCAGGCCCACCTCGTCCTAGCATGCACTGACACACAACGAGTCGTGAAGCATGGCCCCGCCCTCTGATGACGATGCTTGTTTTACCTGGAAGAGCACACACCTGTGTTGCAAAACAGCTGCAGGGGGTATGACC
>JBBPBX010004089.1:0-10415 GCA_038048925.1 Garcialebias charrua
TGTTGCATCTTTCAGCTCACAGTCAGCTGCACCTCCAGATGCTGCATCTTTCAGCTCACAGTCAGCTGCACCTCCAGATGCTGCATCTTTCAGCTCACAGTCAGCTGCACCTCCAGATGCTGCATCTTTCAGCTCACAGTCAGCTGCACCTCCAGATGTTGCATCTTTCAGCTCACAGTCAGCTGCACCTCCAGATGCTGCATCTTTCAGCTCACAGTCAGCTGCACCTCCAGATGCTGCATCTTTCAGCTCACAGTCAGCTGCACCTCCAGATGCTGCATCTTTCAGCTCACAGTCAGCTGCACCTCCAGATGCTGCATCTTTCAGCTCACAGTCAGCTGCACCTCCAGATGCTGCATCTTTCAGCTCACAGTCAGCTGCACCTCCAGATGCTGCATCTTTCAGCTCACAGTCAGCTGCACCTCCAGATGCTGCATCTTTCAGCTCACAGTCAGCTGCACCTCCAGATGCTGCATCTTTCAGCTCACAGTCAGCTGCACCTCCAGATGCTGCATCTTTCAGCTCACAGTCAGCTGCACCTCCAGATGCTGCATCTTTCAGCTCACAGTCAGCTGCACCTCCAGATGCTGCATCTTTCAGCTCACAGTCAGCTGCACCTCCAGATGCTGCATCTTTCAGCTCACAGTCAGCTGCACCTCCAGATGCTGCATCTTTCAGCTCACAGTCAGCTGCACCTCCAGATGCTGCATCTTTCAGCTCACAGTCAGCTCCACCTCCAGATGCTCCAGATGCTGCAGCTATCCTGCACTGGTTTCCACAGCAACTGCAACTCTGAGCAGATCACCTTCAGCTGCAACTGATTTGTCATTTATTAACAAAAATTAAAGTGAGACACAGTCTTACAAAAAAGGCAGCCAACAAACATTTTTTTAGGAGTCTGTAGTTTAATTTTAATGATGTTGGTGGTATTTACATTTTGAAATAAGCTGATTTGTAATAATTTATTAACAAATATCAAAGTGAGACACAGTTTTACAAAAAAGGCAGCCAACAAACATTTTTTTAGGAGTCTGTACCGGTAGTTTACCGGTAATTTTAATGATGTTGGTGGTATTTACATTTTGAAATAAGCTGATTTGTAATAATTTATTGACAAAAATTAAAGTGAGACACAGTCTTACAAAAATGGCAGCTAACAAATGTAGGTACGACCTAGGTGCGACCTATACACCGGTGCGACCGGTGCGACCTATACACCGGTGCGACCTATTTACGGATTTTTCCAGTTTATTGATAAATATTAGACACTGCGACCTATACAACGGTGCGACCTATACAACGGAAAATACGGTATATGTTCATAAAAAGTTTTAAAAAATAAATTAAAACCCGGGAGTGCTTCTCCTTCAGCCCACACAGCAGATCTGCACACCAGGAAATATTTAGAACCTGGTGCAGCCTCGTTGGACATGACTTTAGTTCGCTCGTGAGAAATTCATTCATTCCTCCTCCTCCTCGGAGGAAGCGAATGGTGACGGCTTCAAGTGATCACTTGACTTTTGGCAAAAAAAATCAAAAGAAAATGCCAGATCAGCGATGACGAAGAGGAATTTAATACATTTGTGTCTCAAGACAGTCCGGTGCGAGGCAGTTTATCAACGCGCGCGCGTAGGCGTAGTAAAATTTGAGCTTGGCGCGTTCACGCCCGTGATCAAAGGCTTCTACCGCGGCGCTCACACAGCGCTGACACGGCGTGCCGCGGCGCTCGGATTAACGCACAGCTATACTGGGGCCTATACCAACACGAGGAAACACGCTGGACTGTGTATACACAAAAGTAGGAGATGCATACAAAGCCGCAACCTGCCCCCACCTGGAACTATCTGACCATATCTCCATCTTCCTGGCCCCTGCTTACCTCCCACTGCTGAGACAATCCAGACCGATACAAAAGAAAGTTAAAAGTTGGGTGAAGAATAGTGACTCCATACTGAAAGACTGTTTTGCATGCATAGATTGGCAGGTCTTCAGAGAAGATGCTGTAAATGAAGGGGAGCTAGACCTGGAAGAATACACATCCTCAGTCCTGGGTTACATTAGCAAATGTGCTGATGACGTCACTACCATCAGATATGTTAAGAGCTAACTGAACAGAAAAACTTGGCTGAATGCAGAGGTTCGCACATTGCTGGAAGCCAGGGACACTGCCTTCAGGCAAATCACATGAGCTGAGAAGGACAAGGAAAGAGCTGGTTGCTGGTATTAAAAGGGCCAAAGCAACATACACAGAGGATCAAGGATCAAGTCACCTCACAAGACCCATGGAGCATGTGTATAACAGATTATATATTATTCTGGTATTGCTGCACTATCTTTCTGCGCAACAATGGTGGAATTGGTGATCCTCTTACCATCTTGGCTTCTGAGAGACAATGACACTCTGAGAAGCTCTTTTTATACCCAATCATGTTGTCAATTGACCTAATTTGTGTTAATTGGTCTTCCAGCTGTTCGTTAAAGGGGACCACACATACAAAATTCACTTTTTAATGTTTTTTTTACTGAACTTTGGGTATGTACTTCATAAAAAAACAGTCCTAGTGCTAAAAAAATGCACCCAGTGGTTTATTTACTCTAAGTATATTTATTTATCTTTGATAGAAACACTCCGATTGCACTTCCTGCGGTTTGTGACGTCACAAACCGTAGCCACAACCCACACCAAACCTGAGTCCAGCCCCTCAACTAGCAACCCCTGGTGCGGCTCAACCCACTTCAGTATAAAAAACGTCACCGTTGCCGAGCAGTTTTGGAGCTGACCTGGCGGTCATTTATTTATTTATTCATTTATTTAGCCCCCGGGGGGGCTATGGGCTCAGCCCTGCTCCAGCCAGCAGCACATCTTGAGTAAAACCAGAATGTTTTATTACCTTGTTTGAATGAACTCTGTCTCGTTGAAACTGTGCACACACACTCTCGCGGTTTGGACTTGTTTCTTATATGATGAAGGACTGCTTTTGCACAACTGTCAGTTTGGTTGAGCGGTTACGACACTTGAACGCCACGCAGGAGAGCGGAGATCGCATCCTGTCAACGGCATCTTTTTTTCCCCTTTTTTTTAAAGCCTTTTGTTTCGGTGAAATCGGGGTGAGACTAGATATATACATCGACATAATAATACTTTATAATTGTTATTTTTACGTTTTAGTTCAATTTTTAGTGTAATAGCGATCGCTCCCAACGCGCAGCCGGCAGAAAACTGTGCACACACAACACTCTCTCGCGGGGCGACAGTCTGTACCATCAAGCACCACTGATCGATATATTTTCAGATTAGCAACTTATTTATTTTAATAATACCTTTCACTTCATCAAAATCTAATCAAAACTCCAGCGTTCTAAAAGTAGGTGGTTGTATGTATTTCTTATACGATGAAGGACTGCTGTTGTTCAACTGAACCTATAGGTCAGTGAGTTAATACACTGGTGTCGCACCCAAATGACCGGGGTTCGCGTCCCGGCCACGGCATCTTTTTTTTTTTTTTCTTTCGGAGAGATCGGGCTGCAGTTAGCTGCTGGCTTTTGAGGACAGTGTGGGTCCGGTCCGGTCAGAGGTTAGGTTGCCTCATACGGATAAATTAACTGGAAACACTCTGTGAAGTTTGCGTTTGTCTGGATTGGATGTGCAACCGTGGACCAAAGCGCCGCATGCAACTAGCAGGAGCTACGCGGGCTGTTTGTTACCGAAGGAGGAGGAAGAGCTCGGATTCGGGAGGGCATGATAATAGGAGCAGCTAATGGCGGCGCACACAAACAGCTTTCAGTAAGTTATCTTTTAAGCTAGCACTAACAGTAAGTAAAACGAGTAATAAAAAAAGGCTAATTTTAAAACAACAACAGATTTGAGATACTGGCAGTTACAGAGGGCGGAGACAGAGTTTTGACGGGCGTGGACTTCAGAGCTCATTATCATAAACAGCTCGTTTAGAACGGAAGTTAGAAATGGCAGAATTAAAAAGGGTATAATTTATTATCTAAGAATTATTTTTTGTATTAAATTGAATGAACGGGGTCTGGATAGCACACAGACATACCATAAAAATGTAAAAAAACAATATGTGGTCCCCTTTAAATGCTCAATTTCCTTTTTCCAGCCACTTATTCCCAACTTTTGGGGGATTTGTTGACACTGTGAAATTTTGAATCAACATATTTTTCCTTTTAAAATGTTACATTTAGTCAGATTAAACTTTTGATCTGTCATCTATGTTCTATTATGAATAAAATATTGACATTTGCCATCTCCACATCATTGCATTCAGTTTTTATTCACAATTTGTTTAGTGTCCCAACTTTTTTGAATCCGGTTTGTACTTAACTTTTTTAGATTTTTCTAGCTGGATTATTGAGCATGCATCAAGAGATATTGAGTGTTAATGTTTCTTCCTAATGGGTTGCTTGATTTTATTTTGCTTTGTGAGCGGGGGGGGGGGGTGTCAGTCTATGGTTATCTTTGTTGGTTACACAGTCTTGACAACCAATGAAAAGAAATATCTCTGAAACCACACAGCCAATGGAAGGAAATATCTCTGAAACCGTTCCTTCATGCACCTCGAGTGGAGCAATCTCTCCCTGAAGGAGCTCTCAAGCATCTTCAGTGTCATTCAGGTGGTGGGAGTCATTCACTGACATAGTTCAGTGTTTTTCAAGCTTTTTAGAGCCAAGGCACAGTGTTTTCATTGAAAAAAAATCCTGAGGCACACCACCAACCAAAATTGTAAACATAGATACAGTACACTGTATCCGCCTATATTAAATATATAGTCATTCTTATCAAAGTGTCTTGAATAGGAATGAAATAAACACAAAAATGTATTTTTATCATATTCATATTTCTTATTTCAAATTGCACTTAACATGTCTTCAAAAATACACCCGAACAGTACCACAACAATGTGGTCTTAAATTTAAAGAGGTTGTAGAAAAAGTGGGGTGGGGGGTGGTGCTTTTTTGATAATTTCCAAGGCACACCTGACGATCACTCGTGGCACACTAGTGTGCCTAGGCACAGTGGTTGAAAAACACTGAGTCATAGATGATATCTTGGCTTGGTCTTTGCCCTCTTCTCAGTGGTTGCAATGACCTTGTTGATTTGAATCTAAAAATAGGCTTTTCATGGTGGAGCAGTGGGTAGACCTGTTACCTCAGAGCCACAGGGTTGCAGCTTGTAGCCTTAATGGCTGAAGTTTTGATATTCTCCCCATGCAAGTGTGGGCTTTCTCCTAATACTCCGCTTTCTTTACACTTACCCAACTCTCATCTCTAAATTGTTCCAAGGTGTGAGAGAATGTTTGAGTGGTTGTCTGTTTTGTTTGTCTCTGTGTCCATGTGATGGACCTGCATCTTGTCCAGGCTGTACCCTGCTTCTCCCCTAAAGATGTCTGCAACTAGGCACCAGCTCCCTGTGACCTTGTATAGAAAAGATGGTAATGAAAATAGATGGAGTGCGTTTGCTAGGCAGTCAAATTTTGCATTGACTTTTTTTTTATTAAATAAATTTGACATGTTATTATTATTGGATTGGAATTTATGTTTATAAAAACATTTTTTAAATCTCATTAAATTTTCTGAATGTGTGTATAAAAGAACGAAGAAAATCTTTTTTTCCTTTCATTTCTTCCAATGCTGTAAAAACATTACTGAGTTTTTTACTGGCCACAATCTACATCAAAAAGAACGTTTTATAGTATAATCTTTAAAGCTGTAAGCTTTAGGGATGCACAATATTATCGGCATGGTATCGTATTGGCCTATATTGGCATTAAATTTCAATATTGAACATCGGCTATTCCATTGAAATAACTCACTAAAAGGTGCAGTTTTTGCCTGCAGCAGCTGCACAACGTGATTACTTTGCAGCGGCAACGCAATGCGATGACGTCACACATGCCTACCTGATCCCATGGCAGAGTCTGTAAAATGCAAAATGTCGATGGTGTGGAAGTTTTATTTTTTGTTGGTGAGGATGGCGGATTCCGAAAATGTATGTACATGTTGAGCCTCGCTACATCATCCGCAGTCATATTTTTCCAACGTAACGTTACCTGAGTTACCAGCCATCATTTCTGATGACATTAAGAAGCTAATAGCTGATAGCATAACTTGTTGGGTGAGTTTTACCACAGACATTTGTACGTCAAGTGTTAGCCCCATTAGCATGATTAGTCTTACGGCACAATGGATAGACAAAAACTTTGACCTTAAAAAGGCTGTCCTTAATGCACAAGAGTGCAGAGGATCTCACACTGCAGCTAGGAATCCGGAACAAGCCTCCACAAGTGAGACAGCATCGCAGGTGCCTTATGCTAATAAATAACATTTAATACTTTTCATTTAATATAAGTCAAAGTGCTATGCATATCATAAGGCTGTTACTAAATATATGTCACCAGCTCTTACAGCTGTTGCACAATTTTTGTAGCGAATAAGCCTAAATTAGAGGGCTATATTCTGACAAAGGAACGTATATAAAATATCGGCATCGCTTATCAGCCAAATAAGATTTAACATATCGGCATATCGGATATCGGCCAAAAATCCAATATTGTGCATCCCTAGTAAGCTTAACAATCAGTCAGTTGAGTAATTTTTAAACGTAAAATTACTTACAATAAATGTTTAATTAAATTATCATAACCCCTGTAGAATTTGCTTTGATGGGGCTTGGATGGATTTCTAAAACGAATATACTTTTTAGTGGCCATCCATCCCAAGTAAGACATCAACAGTAAATTAATTTCTAAATATTCCCATTACTGTTATTCATGTTGTGGCCTCCCTTGCAACAGAGATCTGTGAGCTCAATAGGATTGGCCTGATTAATGGTTGATAATAAATACTTACAGGGTCATTTGCTGAATCTAGGTAACTATCTGTGAAGTAAATAAATACACCATATAATTAAAGGCCTAGTATTCCTATAAAGTATATAAATTGCCCACTGCCTTTCTTGCCAAAGTTTTAACTTGTGCTAAGATAATCTTATGCAGAAAAACTGAGTTTTAAACATGTTGCATCTAGACGTAAGAAAGATTCCTCTCAAATATTGGGTTGCCACATCAAAATTCAAGATGGCCACCACCGTACAGTATATAAAGTGGCTATTCCTATCATTTAAGAAAACTATGCTTTTTTTAGTTTAAATTTGCTTAAAAGTATACCAGTAGTTTTTACAAATGGTTGGGGCAGCCGAAGATCCATCTGTAGTGACCTAGGCCACCATTGGCTACCCCTTGACTCCACCATTGTGGCTGGTGGTGGGTAAAATTGATCCCTCCACTCATCAAGCTCTGTCACTCTAAAGTAAAATAAAAACAATAAAACATACATCTGTTCTTCTACACAATGATGCTGCTACCTCCTTGAAGATCCTGGACCAAAAACATTATGGTTTACTTGCATTCCATGTTCAATTCTGTATTTGCAAAGCCAAAAATACAGAACTAGTTTGAAAGGACGGTGTGTTTCAATACAAGGTGTTGACTTGTGGAATAGTTTAGAAAATGTAATTAAATTTACAACATCCATTATAGTCTTTAAAAAAATTATCAAAGCAAATATGTTAATTAAATACTAAATACTCAAATCGCCAAATTGCAAATGTGTATTCAAATTCTGTAAATAGTTTACATTTTGTATCACTGTTGAGTGCCTTGGAAATTTGTATATTTGATTGAGTTATTTTATTGATCTCGCTTTTTTTTTGTTGTTGTTATCATTATAGAAAAAAGGGGCAGGTATAATAAGATTTTTTTCTTCTCCCTGTCTCCTTTCATTTTACGTTTTTCTTGTCTTCTTTCATTGTATTGTTACAATGTAAAAAATGTTTTTCTTTACAAATTGTAAAATGAATAAATAAATAAATAAAAATAAAAATTATAATCCAAACACTCTTCTCGAAAGCTACAAACATTCACTATTCAAATCCCTCAATGACAGGAGACATCTGCAAACCGCTTATTCACTCTATTGTTCATGTTCGCATTTGTAATTATTTCTAACATTAAGGTGTTTTCTTCCTCTTTTTCCCCCCCATAGAAAGTACATACAGTATGGATGGATTAGCCATTTTCTGTCTTGTCTATATTGATTTCCTGCCGCCTCTTTCCCCTGCCAGTCGAGGCAGTTGGCTGCCTATGCTAAGCCTCATTCTGCTGGAGGTTTCTTCCTGTTTAATGGAAGTATTTTTTTTTTTCATTCTGCTGGAGGTTTCTTCCTGTTTAATGGAAGTATTTTTTTTTTATTGCTTTGGATGGGAGGTTGTGACGAAACAGAGATTAGGTTAAATCTGCTGGCTTCCTTAGTTGTATAACTTTCACTAACTGGTATTTTTAATGTATGTGAATGTTTTGAACAGTGACCTGAGACAACATTTGATATGAACTTGTGCTATACTAGCCATGGACACCAGGTTACAAGCTGAAATTACTTTATTGTGTTATCTGGACTGGTTAATGCAGAAAATCAATTGAGAGTTAATTAAAATGTACTTCAGGCCTGGTCACAGAGCAAACTCTCATGAAAGATTTGTGAACTGTTTTCCACTGACCCTCCCCCCACCCCTTGACACAACCTGAGCTCAATCCTGCAGACTCAGGACTATGGTACTGACCTCTGAGCTACTGCCACCCCTCCTATTGATGTTCCTGTAATGATACATTCAGACATCAGTCCATTATCTTTACCCGCTTCTTCCTTTCTGGGTCGTGGGGGGTCACTGGTGCCATATCCAGCAGTCACTGTGCGAGAGGCAGGGGACACCCTGGACAGGTCTCCAGTCCGTCACAGGCACACATCGAGACAAACAACCATTCACTTTCACACTTGCACCTAGAGACAATTTAGTTACCAATCAACCTAACATGCATGTTTTTGGTATGTGGGAGGAAACTGGGGTACCCAGCGATCCAGGGACCCCTGGTGACCCTGAAAGGAAGAAATGGGTATAGATAATGGAGGACTGGGTGGATTAAATCCAGAGGTGGGTAGGAATGAGTTACATTTACAGTACTCCGTTACATTTACTTAAGTAGCTTTTTGAGAAAATTGTACTTGTGAGAGTAGTTTAAATGTGAAAGACGTACTTTTACTTGAGTAAATTTTAGGGGAGAAAACCGCAACTTTTACTCAGTTACTATGGGCTTTCTGCCGATCGCTACAGTTACTTTTGTTTCAAGTATGTAAAAACATTTGCAGCAAAATTATTGCGTAACTTATTGTCACCTGACATGTAACCAATCAAGTGAAGCCAACCAGTCACGTGACCACAACAAACTCTCCGCGCGGGCCATGTTGAGTGACGTCGGAGATTCTGGTAAACAGTTAGTGCTGTTTATAGGATGTCAAAATGTAAGAAAATGAGTTCCAACATTTACTGGTAGAAACAAAGTTTTGCAGAAAGTCAAGTTTATTATTATTTAGCGGAATTATTTGGGCTACAGTTGCCTTTATTTACAACAATGTAAAAGATAAGTGGTTTATTTCTAAATCCTTTTGGCTGGTATTGCCTTTGTGTTTTTATTTATAACAATGTATGTTCAGTCTCATTAAAAGTTATGTTTCCTTGTAAATCCATTTGCATGTTATAATTTAACGACACGAGATGGTACTCCGCAGTTACTCACTACTTGAGTAGGTTATAATCAAAGTACTTTATTACTTTTACTCAAGTAAATTTTTGGATGCCTACTCACTACTTTTACTTGTGTACTATTTGGTTCAAGTAACAATACTTTTACTTGAGTAAAAATGTTGAATACTCTACCCACCTCTGATTAAATCATATATATATCGATACACTTCATTCCACACCACATCCAAAGAGGGTTTGAGCAAATACATTGTCAATGCACACACTGACTGATTACACACCTTGATCTAGTTCTAGTTGAGAGGAAAAGTGAATCTAACTTTGAGATGGAAATGACATAAAAACTGGCAACACTATTAACTGTAGTGTTAACCAACACCCCCACTCCATTCACGCTGTTTCATCAGTGTGAGCAACTTTTGTCTGGGATAAAAATAATAATAATTATTAGTATTATTATGGGGTGGCCGTGGTGTAGTGGTAATGGCAGTCGACCCCTGATCGGAAGGTTGGAGGTTCGAATCCCGCATCCGCCCACCATGTGTCGTTGTGTCCCTGGGCAAGACACTTAACCCCGAGTTGCTCCCGGTAGGTCTGGATGGCGCCTTGCAAGGCAGGCTACCACTACCGGTGTATGAATGTCTGAATGAATGGGTGGATGGCTGGTATTGTAAAGTGCTTTGGGGCTCCTCACAGGGGGCTGGAAAGCGCTATATAAATAAGCTCCATTTACCATTTACCATTTGTTATCAATTACTGTAATTAGTGTACTATATTTGTATTTTTTTGTATATCTCCTGTCACT
>JBBPBX010004089.1:11858-40861 GCA_038048925.1 Garcialebias charrua
GGAGTCATATGTTGAACCACAATATCAATGTGTCCACAAGGTCTCACTGATGATACACAATAAATCTGGTTCAGATCGGATGATGTATCACTTAGATATAACTATAGAAGTAATGTAGGGGGCGCACTTGAGTCAAATGTTAGCCCACCATATCAATGTGTCCACAAGGGCTCACTGATGATGATAAATAAATATGGTTCAGATCGGATGATGTATCACTGAGATATAACAGTTTGAATAATCTAGGGGGCGCTCTGGAGTCATATGTTAGCCCACCATATCAATGTGTCCACAAGGGCTCACTGATGATGCACAATAAATCTGGTTCAGATCGGATGATGTATCACTGAGATATAACTATAGAAATAATGTAGGGGGCGCACTTGAGTCAAATGTTAGCCCACCATATCAATGTGTCCACAAGGGCTCACTGATGATGCACAATAAATCTGGTTCAGATCGGATGATGTATCACTGAGATATAACTGTAGTAATAATATAGGGGGCGCTATGGAGTAAAAATTTACATACCATTATCAATGTGTGTCGAAGTGTTCACTGATAAAGCACAATAAATCTCGTGCAGATCGGATAATGTATCACTAAGATATAACTGTAGTAATAATACAGGGGGCGCTATGGAGTAAAAATTTACATATCATTATGAATGTGTGTAGAAGTGTTCACTGATGAATCATAATAAATCTCGTGCAGATCGGATAATGTATCACTAAGATATAACTGTAGTAATAATATAGGGGGCGCTATGGAGTAAAAAATTACATAACATTATCAATGTGTATAGAAGTGTTCACTGATGAATCACATTAAATCTCGTGCAGATCGGATAATGTATCACTAAGATATAACTGTAGTAATAATATAGGGGGCGCTATGGAGTAAAAATTTACATACCATTATGAATGTGTGTAGAAGTGTTCACTGATGAATCATAATAAATCTCGTGCAGATCGGATAATGTATCACTAAGATATAACTGTAGTAATAATATAGGGGGCGCTATGGAGTAAAAATTTACATACCATTATCAATGTGTATAGAAGTGTTCACTAATGAATCACATTAAATCTCGTGCAGATCGGATAATGTATCACTAAGATATAACTGTAGTAATAATATAGGGGGCGCTATGGAGTAAAAATTTACATACCATTATCAATGTGTGTCGAAGTGTTCACTGATAAAGCACAATAAATCTCGTGCAGATCGGATAATGTATCACTAAGATATAACTGTAGTAATAATACAGGGGGCGCTATGGAGTAAAAATTTACATACCATTATGAATGTGTGTAGAAGCGTTCACTGATGAATCATAATAAATCTCGTGCAGATTGGATAATGTATCACTAAGATATAACTGTAGTAATAATATAGGGGGCGCTATGGAGTAAAAAATTACATAACATTATCAATGTGTGTCGAAGTGTTCACTGATAAAGCATAATAAATCTCGTGCAGATCGGATGATGTATCACTGAGATATAACTATAGAAATAATGTAGGGGGCGCACTTGAGTCAAATGTTAGCCCACCATATCAATGTGTCCACAAGGGCTCACTGATGATGCACAATAAATCTGGTTCAGATCGGATAATGTATCACTGAGATATAACTGTAGTAATAATATAGGGGGCGCTATGGAGTAAAAATTTACATACCATTATCAATGTGTGTCGAAGTGTTCACTGATAAAGCACAATAAATCTTGTGCAGATCGGATAATGTATCACTAAGATATAACTGTAGTAATAATACAGGGGGCGCTATGGAGTAAAAATTTACATACCATTATCAATGTGTGTAGAAGTGTTCACTGATGAATCACAATAAATCTCGTGCAGATCGGATAATGTATCACTAAGATATAACTGTAGTAATAATATAGGGGGCGCTATAGAGTAAAAATTTACATAACATTATCAATGTGTGTCGAAGTGTTCACTGATAAAGCACAATAAATCTCGTGCAGATCGGATAATGTATCACTGAGATATAACTGTAGTAATAATATAGGGGGCGCTATGGAGTAAAAATTTACATAACATTATCAATGTGTGTCAAAGTGTTCACTGATGATGCACAATAAATCTGGTTCAGATCGGATGATGTATCACTGAGATATAACTATAGAAGTAATGTAGGGGGCGCACTTGAGTCAAATGTTTGCCCACCATATCAATGTGTCCACAAGGGCTCACTGATGATGCACAATAAATCTGGTTCAGATCGGATGATGTATCACTGAGATATAACAGTTTGAATAATCTAGGGGGCGCTCTTGAGTCATATGTTAGCCCACCATATCAATGTGTCCACAAGGGCTCACTGATGATGCACAATAAATCTAGTTCAGATCGGATAATGTATCACTGAGATATAACTATAGAAATAATGTAGGGGGCGCACTTGAGTCAAATGTTAGCCCACCATATCAATGTGTCCACAAGGGCTCACTGATGATGCACAATAAATCTGGTTCAGATCGGATGATGTATCACTGAGATATATTTATAGAAATAATGTAGGGGGCGCACTTGAGTCAAATGTTAGCTCACTATATCAATGTGTCCACAAGGGCTCACTGATGATGCACAATAAATCTGGTTCAGATCGGATGATGTATCACTGAGCTACAACAGTTTGAATAATCTAGGGGGCGCTATGGAGGGTATTTGCTAATTAGCATAAACACCTGTTCAAGGGGTGGGTAATGATCGATCATAATGATTTTGGTACTCCTCAGATCAAATCTGTGGAGTTTAGAACCAAACGTATGGTGACGGCGTTACGTCTTACTTCGCCATGTCACCACGCCCACTTGCTCCACCCAAAACGAACAGTGCTGGAAAGCTTGTTACACCAACATGTCTTTGGTGACTGGATACAATGTCACGCTGATTAGGTAACAGGGATCCGATATGGACCGTTCAACGTAAAACTTTACACTTCCTGTTGTCAGGGGGCGTGGCTTAAGTGATGTCATGATTTGACCATACAGTTTTGCAGGGGACCGGATGTGGGTCAATCACTGAAGGTTTGATGTATTAGACAGTTTTCGTGTAAGAGCTATAAGCGTTTCGTTTTTCATGGCGAGATGTCCAACTTTGAGGTCTGGCCCCGCCCCTTCAGCATGCATGAAAACGCACAGTTTTGATAACATTTGTTCCCCCGTGCCTTATAAAGAAACTGGCCAAGTTTGAATCAAATCGAGCGAAATCCCTAGGAGGAGTTCGTTGAAATGCAGAGGCTGTAAACGGCCAAAAAGGGGTGAAAATTTGGTCATCGTTCCAAAATGGCCGCCTTACCATTTATCGTACAACATTGGTGCCAGAGGGTTTTCTGTGCATCTTGGTGAGTTGGACAAGTGTACCAAATTTCATGATTCTACGTCAAACTAAGGTCAATGCGGAGGGTATTTTGAATATTTCTAGGGGGCGCTCTTGAGCCGTTTCTGTAGCGATTTGCTAATTAGCATAAACACCTGTTCAAGGGGTGGGCAATGATCGATCATACTGATTTTGGTACTCCTCGGATCAAATCTGTGGATTTTAGAACCAAACGTATGGTGATGGCGTTATGTCTTACTTCGCCACGTCGCCACGCCCACATGCTCCACCAAAAACGAACAGTATTGGAATGCTTGTTACACCAACATGTCTTCGGTCACTGGACACAATGCCACGCTGATTAGGTAACAGGGGTCCGATATGGACCGTTCAACGTAAAACTTTACACTTCCTGTTGTCAGGGGGCGTGGCTTAAGTGATGTCATGATTTGACCATACAGTTTTGCGGGGGACCGGATGTGGGTCAATAACTGAAGGTTTGATGTATTAGACTTTTTTCGTGTAAGAGCTGTAAGCGTTTCGTTTTTCATGGCGAGATGTCCAACTTTGACGTCTGGCCCCGCCCCTTCAGCATTCATGAAAACGCACATGTTTGAGGAGCAGAAAGGCTCATACTGAAAATTTGCTTTAAGAACAATGGATGTATCAATTTTTCTTTATAAATTATCTGCTCCAACCTAAAGTCACTGATCATCACTTCTGGTTTCTCCTAGAAGCACCCACTGCTAAAGGCATAAGGATGTTTGTAAAATAACTACTGGACAGATATAAGTGAAATTCAGAAAGTAATCGGGATATGCATCTACAGCAGGCCAAAATTTGGAATCCACTCAATTCAAGATGGTTGCCACAGTTAATTGATGTTCACCAACACAAAAATGGCCATGGAGCCAAATTTGATGTCCTAACTGAGTCATTCACACTTCAGGACCAACATCTTGTGAGATCTCATAGTATTCACAAAGTTTGACCAAAACTCCTGCAATTCATCTATTTTTTATCATCTTAATCTGACTAGTGACCGAAAAATGAGATTATGGATACAGGCGGATGACATGCGTTTCCTCTGCAGGGTAGCTGGACTCTCCCTTAAAGATAGGGTGAGAAGTTGTTATCCAGGAGAGACTCGGTGTAGAACCGCTGCTCCTACACATCGAGAGGAGCCAGTTGAGGTGGTTCAGGTATCTGGTAAGGATGCTCCCTGGGCCTTCCTAGGGAGGTGCTTTGAGCATGTCTGGGAGAAGACCCAGGACATGCTGGAGAGAATAGTCTCTCAGTTGGCTTCGGAACGCCTTGGGGTCCTCCAAGAAGAGCTGGAAGATGTTGCGGAAAGAGATGTTTGGGCCTCCCTGCTCAAGCTTCTGCCCCTGTGACCCGACTTTGAAATAAGCAGAAGATGATGGATGGACATCTTAATTTAAAACTACAGGTATGTCATGAAAGGCAACTCTCCTGCCTCCCTCCTGCATTTGCTCTTGTCCTATGAATATGTCTGAGAGCCTCTCTTTACACATCCTCTGAATCGTAAATTATTATGGATCTGGTCAACTGGTCTCAATGCAATTGATAAAACTTTATCGATGAGAAGACAGGGTGGAGGAGAACCCTCATGCCCTGAAGATTGTATGGACCCCATGAATGTCTGGGGTGAATGGAAAATGATGTGCCAGTCTGTATTGTCCATTGAGGTTGTTGAAGACGCATACATACCGGTAATTGGATTTATGATAACAGGGTTTCTGCTTTTTGGAATCAGAGGGTACCTGGGATATCGACTAATTAGGAAGACATCGGCGGCCGTTTTGCCAGTGGTGAGGATGCCTGGCTTATGTACCTTGCTTCGAGCACTCAGGCTCAGATGCTTTGTGAGCTTTGCGATTTCTGAGAATCGGTGGCCACTTGTGGCTCCTAGAACTCGGTGGCATGAAGGAATCAACCTTGGAGAAGGCTACAAGCACAGACCGACGGAATGGCAACAAGTCTTGCTGTTTGGATTAGCCATTGAGTGGGCCAGCCCTGAAACAATTGTTGTTTATCTGAAACTCGCTTCCCCGCTTGGCTTTAGATAGGCCAACTTATCTCAAATTGCTCCTGGAGGATATGTGGAGCTCTGCTTCATCTGCTTTATGGCCACCACAAATTGAAGCTCTGCTTCTACACACACACACACACACACACACACACACACACACACACACACAGTATACTTTTTTGTGCCTACATGCAGACTAAAATGGAAGTCCACCTGTTGTCTATTTTTCAAGTCATCCAGCTCACAAAGTTTACATTTTTACAAACATTATATGGTGGCAACAATCTTAGATTTTGATGTGGCAGTCCTGTTTTTGATTGGGACCTTTCTTGTTTTAAGATGCTTATTTTTCAAGTTATCTAGCTTACAAGACCAACGGACAACCAAATGTAGAGGGTATTTCCAATTCCCCTAGGAAACTCACTGGAGCTGAGAAGGACAAGGAAAGAGCTGGTCGCTGGTATTAAGAAGGCCAAGACCACATATGCACAGAGGATCCAGGGTCAATTTACCTCACAAGACCAACAGAGAATGTGTAGGTACATTAAGTGTATAACAGATTATAAAGATAGGAGCGAACAATGCCTCAAAGACTCATCACTGCCTGATACCCTCAACAAGTTCTATGCACACTTTGAAGACCTGAACAGATCACAGCACCAGACTCATCTCACTACCGGATGAAAAGCTTCTCAGCGTGACCTCAGCAGAAGTAAGGAGTACTTTCAGGAGGATTAATCCTCGCAAAGCAACCGGCCCAGACAACATCCCCGGGAAGGTGTTGAAAGGCTGCTGATCAGCTCTGTGAGGTGCTGGCTGACATCTTTAACTCCTCCCTCACCCTGGCAACAGTTCTGCACCTGCCTGAAGACCTCAACTTATCAGACTCAAAACAACCATCAACGAGGACCCTCACCAGTACACATTGCGGGAATAGATCAACAGAGGACGCCATCTCCTCTGTGGTCCACACTGCTCTCACCCACCTGGAGCAGAAGTACTCCTACGTCTGTATGGTATTTGTGGACTTCACATCTGCCTTCAACACCATGATCCCCCAAACCCTGATGGGCAATATTCACACTAGAACTAAGCCACTCTCTATGCAACTGGGTCCTAGACTTTGTAACAAACAGACTGCAGACAGTGAGGATCCACAACTTCTCCTCCTCCACCATAACCCTCAGCACTGGCTCCTCTCAGGGCTGTGTGCTGAGCCCTCTCCTGTTTACTCTGCTCACATATGATTATGCAGCTACCCAACAAGATGATACAGCTGTGGTGGGCTGCATCACAAACAATGATGAGTCCAGCTACAGTCAGGAGGTGGAACACCTGGAGAGCTGGTGCAAAGAGAATAACCTTCACATCAATGTGAAGAAGACAAAGGAGATGATTGTGGACTTCAGAAGGAACAAACACACCCACACCCCACTGAACATAAGAGGATCTGCGGTGGAAGTGGTCTCCAGCTACAAGTACTTGGGTGTACACATGAATGATAACCTCAGCTGGAGCAACAACACCACCAGCCTGATCAAGAAAGGTCATCAGAGACTCTACTTCCTCAGACGGCTGAGACGAGCTGGTCTGAGAAGCTCAGTCCTCACCTCCTTCTACAGGTGTGCAGTGGAGAGCATCCTGTGCTCCAGCATCAACGTGTGGCATGGAGGCTGCACAGCTGCAGAAAGAAAAGCTTTGCAGAGAGTGGTGAAGGCTGCACAGAAGATGTTGGAGTCAGTCTCCCCACCATCACAGACATCTACACCTCCAGATGCAGGAAGAGAGCCACTGCATCATGAAGGACCTCACTCACCCAGCACACACATTTTTTGCCCCACTCCCCTCCGGAAGGAGGTTGAGGAGCACTAGACTGAGGAACAGCTTCTACCCTGAGGCTGTTAGACTCATGAATAAATAACCAGAATAATCACTGTGAAATATCACATAATGTTGCTGCTGATTTGTTTCATGTTGCTGCTGATCTGTTTCATGTTGCTGCTGATCTGTTTCATGTTGCTGCTGATCTGTTTCATGTTGCTGCTGATCTGTTTCATGTTGCTGCTGATCTGTTTCATGTTGCTGCTGATCTGTTTCATGTTGCTGCTGATCTGTTTCATGTTGCTGCTGATCTGTTTCATGTTGCTGCTGATCTGTTTCATGTTGCTGCTGATCTGTTTCATGTTGCTGCTGATCTGTTTCATGTTGCTGCTGATCTGTTTCATGTTGCTGCTGATCTGTTTCATGTTGCTGCTGATCTGTTTCATGTTGCTGCTGATCTGTTTCATGTTGCTGCTGATCTGTTTCATGTTGCTGCTGATCTGTTTCATGTTGCTGCTGATCTGTTTCATGTTGCTGCTGATCTGTTTCATGTTGCTGCTGATCTGTTTCATGTTGCTGCTGATCTGTTTCATGTTGCTGCTGATCTGTTTCATGTTGCTGCTGATCTGTTTCATGTTGCTGCTGATCTGTTTCATGTTGCTGCTGATCTGTTTCATGTTGCTGCTGATCTGTTTCATGTTGCTGCTGATCTGTTTCATGTTGCTGCTGATCTGTTTCATGTTGCTGCTGATCTGTTTCATGTTGCTGCTGATCTGTTTCATGTTGCTGCTGATCTGTTTCATGTTGCTGCTGATCTGTTTCATGTTGCTGCTGATCTGTTTCATGTTGCTGCTGATCTGTTTCATGTTGCTGCTGATCTGTTTCATGTTGCTGCTGATCTGTTTCATGTTGCTGCTGATCTGTTTCATGTTGCTGCTGATCTGTTTCATGTTGCTGCTGATCTGTTTCATGTTGCTGCTGATCTGTTTCATGTTGCTGCTGATCTGTTTCATGTTGCTGCTGATCTGTTTCATGTTGCTGCTGATCTGTTTCATGTTGCTGCTGATCTGTTTCATGTTGCTGCTGATCTGTTTCATGTTGCTGCTGATCTGTTTCATGTTGCTGCTGATCTGTTTCATGTTGCTGCTGATCTGTTTCATGTTGCTGCTGATCTGTTTCA
Source organism: Garcialebias charrua (assembly GCA_038048925.1). Lineage (NCBI taxonomy): Eukaryota > Metazoa > Chordata > Actinopteri > Cyprinodontiformes > Rivulidae > Garcialebias > Garcialebias charrua. The sequence continues at coordinate 20,264 of JBBPBX010004089.1, forward strand.
TGTTGCTGCTGATCTGTTTCATGTTGCTGCTGATCTGTTTCATGTTGCTGCTGATCTGTTTCATGTTGCTGCTGATCTGTTTCATGTTGCTGCTGATCTGTTTCATGTTGCTGCTGATCTGTTTCATGTTGCTGCTGATCTGTTTCATGTTGCTGCTGATCTGTTTCATGTTGCTGCTGATCTGTTTCATGTTGCTGCTGATCTGTTTCATGTTGCTGCTGATCTGTTTCATGTTGCTGCTGATCTGTTTCATGTTGCTGCTGATCTGTTTCATGTTGCTGCTGATCTGTTTCATGTTGCTGTGTTCATTCATGCTCATCTGCTCACACAGACCCATGTTCGTGCTGCTGTTTGGCATATTGTGTTTATTGTTTTTACGCTATTAGTGCTTAGCATATTTTAGTTGATGTTTCTCTTAGTTCATATCTTAGATCTTATTACTGTTTTTAAATTACATTCTATTGTTGGATGTAACTGGGACCCTGTGTACATAATGTCGTTCCATCACATGTATCACATGTGGTGCGAATGACAATAATGAAACTCTAACAAAACTGCTGCAAAGCCGCATTTACTGTACTTTAATTAGTGACAGGGCAACCTTTTTGAAAAATGTTCAGGTTTAAAGGGAAACTTTTTCTTATTTATGACAAACTGTTGTCAAAGACAGCTACATTATTATTAAACCTTTACAAATTTTAATGACAATCCAAAAAGTAATTTAAAGAACAAAGTATTTGGACTTGGTAAAGGTGGTTTTTCTCATTTTATGGAATTGACTTCCTTCAACTCCGTCTTCATGTAAAAAATAAAAGTAAAATCTTCAAACAGAGGAGGAGGTCTCAGATTTGAGCTTTCTAAAACTTAATGTGGAACATTCAACCTGAAACACCGTCAGTTTCAGTTGAACTCACAGCTTCATGCCTGTGAGCCAGACTAACCATGACCCTCAGGTGGGAGGAGAGACAATAATCTGTTTATTAATTTATTTTTTTTGAAAGCTCAATCCTCCAGATGGAGACATCACAAAAAAGTTAAAGTTACTTTTGGTAATTCAGCTTTAACAAACTGAGCATCTCATGCCATTTAAAAACCATCAATCTCCACACTCCGATACTGAACTGAGAAACTTGCCAGATGCTTTGTTTTAAAACATTATTTTTATTTATTTATTTTGCATTTGCCATTTCCTAGATGACTGCAAATCTAAGCACGTCATATTGCTATGAACAGCTCTTTTTCTGTTGTTTCAGGCATATTTAGTTAATTTTTGTATTTAAAATAAATAAAAAAGAACATTCATGAGCTATGTCTTCTAAAAGTAATTATTTTAAATCTATAATCTTAATTTAATTTACTTTCATGACTCCTTGTTTTTTTTGGCAAATAGTCAAAACATCTATTTAATTAGTTGAACAGTTTACATTTGTGTGAATGATGCAAGTTTATTACTGTTTGAGATAAGTAATGTAAAAAAAAATTCCTCATCGTGCTACATGACAATACAAGTAACATCAAGTGGAATTCAGATAATAATGGTAAATGGACTGGACTTATTTAACACCTTTCTGTCTTATGAAGACACTCAAAGCACTTTACAACAATCTGCCCTCATGTACCTATCAGTATTCATGCATCACTCTATTAGATCTATACAAATAATAGTCAGTGCTTTATCACATTCATACGCTGATGGGACACACATTGGAGGCAATGAGAGGTTCAGTGTCTTGCCCAGGGACATTTCAGCATGAGACTGCTGGTAGAATCGAACGCCCAACTCTTCCATTGAAGGACAGCTGCTCTAACCACTCAGCCACAGCTGCTCCTAATTGTTGAGATTAATTTTTAAAACTCTACTTTTTTTTTTTTTTTGCATGATGGAAAAAAGGATGTACTTACCTTCCTACCTCAGCATCTTGTCCACTGGTCTACCTGTAGCAGGTAATCTTGTCCTCTTTGTCCTGAAGTTCTGCTGGTTCACAGAAGTGATCGGGTCTTTAGCTGTCTCAAGGTGAGGACAGACGTTTTGGTGCAGAGAGCATGGGACAGCACCGTCCAGTACCAGGAGTCAGGTTTTAATGTGAGGTGCATCTCAGTATTTGTGTTCATATGAATAAGAACGTGTCAACATTTGATTTTGATGTTCTCTGTGGTCGATTACCTCAGATGTGTTGTGCCGCACATTTTTTCTTCTATTCACAAGCGATCATGCTTCTTGTTTTAAAAATATTCTGAAAGAGATAATTAAACACTGCAGCACGGTGGAGCTGCCGTCTCTCAGTGAGAAGGTCGCCAGTTCAAATACTGGCCCGGGACCTTTGTGGGTGGAGTTTGCATGTTCTCTCTGTGCATGCGTGGGTTTTCTTCAGGTACTCCAGTTTCGCTTGGTCCGTGGGCCAAGCGAGGAGAGAAAGAGACACGTCAAATAGTTCACTTTCACGTTATCAGGATTCAAGGTTACAGCCAGAAGCAGAGAGAAATGTTTAGGAACAAGACAAGACGCATATACTCCAAGAGGTAAAATACTTGGATTAGCGTCTTAACACTTCTAAAACAAATCTAAAAAGCACAATTTGACATAAAATTCAACTCTGACATGGTTCTTTTGAATAGACGGGCAGAATATACCTGTATATTAATTATCATTCACATTAAAGAATAACACAGCATAATAGCACATCATGAGAATGACAAAATGTTATTTTTTTGGATTACATTAGAATAAATTAAAGAAGCCAATAGTCTCTTTTGGTGACTATGTTCTCAGATTACAACTAATGGAATAATTTGTAGTAAATGTTTTGTTTACTGAGAGGTCAGTAAAGGTTATCACTGGAACAGTTCAAAAGACGTATCATAGCGGACACTGTCATGCCCACTACATCTCCCCCCTTTTGGAAGTCATTGCCCGTCCTTGGGGATGAGGTCTAACATGAAAGGATACCTTGAACTGTCTCTGATCTTGAAGTAATCCAGCAAGTGGAAGAAGAAAAATCAAAAATTATAATCCCATAAAGTTTTTGGAAATTCCATACTGTTCGTAGGTAATCCCATTGCGGTAAGCTTTTAATCCTTTGGAAAACAAAGTCTTATAATCCACAGCGGTAAATCCACAGCAGTAATTCCACCACGATTAGTTTTGTTGATTGATCAGCAACAATTGTTTTTATAATCAGCATGTAGAAGGGATCCCTCGATTGACGCAGAGGAGGCGACCCTTGGATGAGGTTGAAGACCAAGCGTTGGAACTGCAGGTCCCCACATCGAAGGTTGTTGGCTGGTTGGCTTCCAGACTGTGCCACTATGGTTCTATGTGTCATGCAATTATGTGGTTTTTTAGGTGGGCTTATGATTGGGATTTTACATTAAGCCTTACCTATATGCACCTGGTGACTCGTACCGGTTTCTGAATGATTATTCATAAATCTGTGATCTCTCATGAACTGAGACATTATTGTTGGCATCATTATCTAATTTTTAACTCTGAAGGTGATAATTTTGGCTGGGTGTGCTCATAAACATTGCAGGAGTGCATGTTTTACCATCTAAGGTTGATATTATTATTGTTTCAACTCCTGTTACACGCTGTTGGAAACATTCAGGTGAGGTTTTGTCAGCCGTGGTCTGTGGGGGTTCTGGTTCTGTTCGGTCCAGTTCACGCACAAGCAGCGGTACAAAGTTTTGTATGACCGCCAAGTCATAGTGCCTGAAAAGCTAATTTTTACTTTACAAGATTGCTGTTGTGCTGGTATTTTTACATTTTAGAACAGGTCAAAGAAGCATATAACTGTTAGAACGTTGTCGGCTGGGTTATGTTCAGACCAGAGTTTCTGCTCCATTAAAAAGTGGACCGGAACCGACCTTAACGCGGCTCCGAGAGAGTCAATGTTGTGTTGCAGTTGAAGTGCTGTGTTACTAAGCGTAGCTTAGTTGTGCCTATTGGAAATGTGATTGCCGCGTTTCAGAATTTTGGAAAGTTAATTTGAAGCGTTTGAGTTGTGTAAGAGTTTGTAAAGTTGCGTTCTGTTGTGCTAGGTTAACGTTAAAGCGACGTGTCATACACGTTTGTTTATGAGCTATGATTGGATAAAACGAGTGCCGTGATCTGTCAATCACGTCTCGTATCTGTAAAGTGAGCACTGATTCGCTGAAGTGAGGAAGCATGCCACTGCGACCCGCCCATTTTTGTCGTCATTTCCAGGTGCTGCGCCTTTGAGTGACAGCTCACACTCACAAGACGTTAACAGATGAGTTCTCTCAAAACATAAAAGGTCAGCCAAGAAAGTTCATTCTCAATAGTCCAGGTATCAAATCCGCTCATTCTCAATCAGTTCATCTGGACAGTTTCTTTTTAGTAGAAACGTTTCACCCTCACTCCAGAGGGCTCCCCAGAAACCATCTTGGCTACAGCAAACTGGTTGGTCCACTTAAGTTGTTTACTTGGTGGGGTAGCTTCAGTTTGCTTTGGACTACTCTGACTGACGAAGCCCTCTGGAGTGAGGGTGAAACGTTTCTACTAAAAAGAAACTGTCCAGATGAACTGATTGAGAATGAGCGGATTTGATACCTGGACTATTGAGAATGAACTTTCTTGTCTTGAACCACTTTGGACATGTCTGCCTGCCTGGGAGGAGTCGACGAGGGACAAGCCCCCAGAAACCATCTTGGCTACAGCAAACTGGTTGGTCCACTTAAGTTGTTTACTTGGTGGGGTAGCTTCAGTTTGCTTTGGACTACTCTGACTGACGAAGCCCTCTGGAGTGAGGGTGAAACGTTTCTACTAAAAAGAAACTGTCCAGATGAACTGATTGAGAATGAGCGGATTTGATACCTGGACTATTGAGAATGAACTTTCTTGTCTTGAACCACTTTGGACATGTCTGCCTGCCTGGGAGGAGTCGACGAGGGACAAGCCCCCAGAAACCATCTTGGCTACAGCAAACTGGTTGGTCCACTTAAGTTGTTTACTTGGTGGGGTAGCTTCAGTTTGCTTTGGACTACTCTGACTGACGAAGCCCTCTGGAGTGAGGGTGAAACGTTTCTACTAAAAAGAAACTGTCCAGATGAACTGATTGAGAATGAGCGGATAAAAGGTCAGCATTTTTATGGTGAAATACCAGCTTTAAAATTGTTCTGTGCACAAACAAAAGAGTCCTGTTTATTTTAAATACAGATTTTAGAATAACAGAGGTACAGACAAACATTTTTTGCTTATTTTAAATACTGAAGAGATTTAAAATAACATTCAAAAAGCATCTTCTATTTGATTTTCACATTAAATAAAAAAACAGAATGATGGAGAGCGGTGCATTTCCACATTAAGCTCTTCACATCTCTGCATTTTAAACAGAATTGGTGTACACATCTGTACACCTTTAGATAAAAATTGCATTTTTAACGTTTTTCTGTGTACAACTAATGACTCCAGTTTATTTTAAATAAGGAAATATTTAAAATAACAAACTACAAACATCTCTCATTAATTTGGAGAAAATTTCAAAACAAAGATGGGATATGAAAGAAATGATAAAGCTTTCAAGCTGATCGCATCAAAGCTTGAAGAGCTTGAAGTATTAAAGCAGAAGCACATTCAAAGAAGTGAGAAAGCTCACCAAGAAAGCCTTGAGGTACAATGTTTGTTAAGAGAATCAAAAATAAAATGGTATGCTGTAAATGTTTGTGAAGCTCACAGACAAAGCAATGACCCGATCTGGTTCAAACAAAACCCAGTCAACAAGGTCAAATTCCACTCGCTGGAGCTGGAAGGGACAAGTTCATCAACTCCCTCTCCTAACATAGGCGAGAAGAAACATGTTTTTCAAACTAACAAACCACGAAATGTTGATGCCAGCTGGAACAGAGACCCATTATGGTTTAAAAGGACGAGCCCTGTCCTTGCGCCTCGGACGAAACTGTCAGAGATAAGCAAAAAACAACAAACGGTAGGTGTCCGCTCTTTAAATGACCCCCTGCGGTCTACACCGAGCAAAGGCCCTGTCCCTGCACCTCGGACGAGACAGTCCGGGACTAGCAAAAGGTCACAGAAGTTCCAGAAAAAAGGCACCATACTTCTAAGCTCTGACGAGATAGTGGACATAAGTTGGTTGTTTGAAAACTTAAATGATACAGAGGATGACCAAACTGGTACATTGAGTGACCTTGTCTTCGTTAACTCAGAGCACATGAATAACTCAGAGCACACAGTTGATGACAAAGACAGCAAACAAATTGCTGATAGTCTACAACATCCTGAAGGTCATGATGCTGTCAGCCGACAAGATACTGACAGTGAACATGAGTACACAGACAGAGGCACACGTGAACAGAAACGTGTGCCAAGACCTGTAAGGTTTCTGTGTAACTTTAAGAAAAGGGGGATAGCTAATAAAGCTTACCTGCCTATCACACTGGAAGGTGTCCTTGAGCATGAAGCCCTCCTGGATGGCAGTTCAGACATAACCATTATGTCAGCCAAGCTGTTCGAAGAGTTAAGGACCGCAGCTAATGGTGTTGACAGGCAAATACTCTTCGTGAAAAGTGCTATTGAGCTGCAAGGCCTCACAGAGACAAGAACAACCCTAACAGCTATAGCTATGGTTCACATGCATATTGGCGAAATGACACTATACCACCCGGTATTTGTGTCTAAACTTGACTCATTCCCATTTTTGGTTGGCCAAGATTTTATAAACCGCTTCGACGCGATTATAGATTATGGTCAACAGACAATGTGGGCAACAGTGAGAAAACCCCTGCCAATAAAAGTGCCTCCTAGTTGTGATACAGACTACCTAACCGCAAGTACCGCAGAGGACACAAGGGACACCTCATCCAAGGACGAGAGCCCGGTAAGTGAACCTTCAAGAACAGGTGAGGCAGAAGAGGCCCAACAAGAAAGCCTCCTCTGCAAGCTGAAACAATCAGCACTCACTGAACACTACCTACCACAGGTAGTGAAAGGTGTTGAGATCCAAGGATCCCACACAGAAGACGCTGTACTGTCCTCTGGGTCTTGTAATTCGGCAATCAACCAAGCTTTCGATGAAACCTTGGTTCAGAAGCATTTGAGTCCAGAAAATGACAGTCAACCAGACGCTGACAGTCACTTGGTCATCATTGTTAAGGATTTCGTGGACCCCTCATCAGACAAGGGGGGGGGCAAACTCACACTACAACGACAGTGACCCATCGCAGACTGACAAATCAGATACACCTGCGACTGCACGGACGTTTGAGACACACCTGAGTTACACAGATAGAGGTAAGCGTATGAAGATACGTTGGCCGAAACCTATAAGGTTCCTGTGTACCGTCTACTCTCAGCTGTAAAAACAGCTTAAACTAAACAATGGCATCCTAACTTGTGCCCATGGATGGACGTCCTCACCTGTGTTTGTGGTCCCCCATAACCACAGGGGGTTGATGTTAGGTCATGCCCATGTCCAAGAACAGATTACTTTCGGCTACAAATTAGGCTCTCAGACTTCTCAGTATGCTGAGATTGCAGGAATCCTAATAGCTCTCCAGATGGTAGTAGAATGCTCCATCAAGATGCTAGTCATCTGCACGGACTCTAACTATGCTCGTTTAAGTTTCGCTTGTCAACTTGCTGTGTGGAAACAGAACGGTTTCCTAACAAGCGACAGAAAAGTGGTCAAACACAAAGAGCTTTTCATAGCGTGTGATCAATTGGTGACATCACACGACTTACAGATCTACTGGAAGAAAGTTCCAGGACATTCAAGAGTCCCAGGCGATGACAAGCACTACAATGACATTGCAGATTCTTTAGCCAAGGAAGGAGCCGACGAAGGTCAGCTATGGTCCTTTGACCCATCCATCCATCCATCCATCCATTTTCGTCCGCTTATCCGGGGTCGGGTCGCGGGGGTAGCAGCCTAAGTAGGGAGGCCCAGACTTCCCTCTCCCCAGCCACTTGAAGCAGCTCCTCTGGGGGAATCCCAAGGCGTTCCCAGGCCAGCCGAGAAACATAGTCCCTCCAGCGTGTCCTGGGTCTTCCTCTGGGTCTCCTCCCGGTGGGACATGCCCGGAACACCTCACCAGGGAGGCGTCCAGGAGGCATCCTAACCAGATGCCCGAGCCACCTCAACTGGCTCCTCTCGATGTGAAGAAGCAACGGCTCTACTCCGAGTCCCTCCCGGCTATGGTCCTTTAACCCCTCCTGGTTAATCAAGACTCTGTCAATACAACCTACTGTTGAGGTTATGGCAGTCACACGTACACAGGCCATAGCCAGACTTGCTGACCATGCAGTCTCTGTACAACCTGCACTGAATGACCCAGACCTCATCCAACTACAGCAGTCGGATCCTGCTATCAACTCCATGATACTGTACCTGACTGATCCAGACAAATATACTCCGTCTAAAGACGAACTGGATTCTGATCCAGACCTTAAAGTCCTCTATCAGCTGCGCAAACAGCTAAAACTAATCAAGGGCATCCTAACTTTCGCTCATGGACCAACGTCCTCACCTGTGTTCGTGGTTCCCCATGACCAAAGGGGGGTGATGTTAGTTCATGCCCATGATCTCCCGTCCGCAGGACACAAAGGAGATAAAGCCACGCTGATGGCATTAAAACAAATTGCCTATTGGCCTGGAATGAAAAAGGATGTCAAGGACTACATTGAAGGGTGCGTGGTCTGTGGCCAGTTTCAGCCAACCAGACCACTTCACAGAGCACCACTGCAAAGCAGAGGCATTGCATTCCCATGGTCTGACCTCCAGATCGACTGGGTTGGACCACTCACTAAGAGCTCTAGAGGAAATAAATATTTTCTCACGGTAACCTGTGCATTCACCAAATGGGTAGAATGCCTACCAGCTCCTAACGACACAGCACAAACCACTGCTATGTTGTTAATGAATCATATATTCTCAAGGTTTGGACTTCCCCTTCGGGTGAACTCAGACCAAGGTACACACTTCACAGGTGAAGTGATGAAAGAACTGTGGAAGACGCTAGGCGTCAAGGCTAACTTTCATGTCGGCTACCACCCACAGGCTTCAGGCCAAGTAGAGAGAGCAAACAGAACTGTGGTGAGTATTTTGAAGAAATACGTGGCTGCAAACCACAAGGACTGGGACGTGAAACTCCCTCTGGTCCTCATGGCCATAAGAGCCACTCCACACACATCAACTGGCATCTCTCCCTTCGAGATGATGACCGGTCGACAAATGACTCTCCCTCTACACCTGTTGTACCAACCAGGCGACGCCGCCATGGCGACAGCCTACACTACACAACAATACATGAAAGATTTGAATGTACACCTCAGAAACACTTTTGCTTTCGCCCAGAAAAACCTGGAAAAATCCGCTGAAGGACGCAAGGCGTACTATGACCAGAAGGCCTCTCACAATGAACTCCAAGTGGGAGACAGAGTCTGGTACTATACGTTCGCCCCAGCAACCGGGAAAGGAGGGTCCGAGACCGGAACTCTCGCCCGCAAACTAATGCCCAGGTGGACTGGACCTCATCTGATAACAGACAAAGTGTCCTCAGTCGTCTACGAAATCAAAATCAGCAAAGGCCGCAAAGAGCCAATTGCTAAATGGGTACATCGAAATCAGATCAAACCTTACAAGGCGTTCAATGACTCCACAAAAGACAAAGATCTCACAAACTCACCGACTTCATGGGATAATAAGGTCGCCCAAACACAAGTTAGTAAATAAACTAATGGTAAATGGACCTTATTTATATAGCGCTTTCCAGCCCCCTGTGAGGAGCCCCAAAGCGCTTTACAATACCAGCCATCCACCCATTCATTCACACATTCATACACCGGTAGTGGTAGCCTGCCTTGCAAGGCACCATCCAGACCTACCGGGAGCAACTCGGGGTTAAGTGTCTTGCCCAGGGACACAACAACACATGGTGGCCGGACGCGGGATTCGAACCTCCAACCTTCCGATCGGGGGACGACTGCCATTACCACTACACCACGGCCGCCCCATAATCAGGTTTAAACTACCATATTTTCCACCCTAAAAGTCGCATTGTCCAACTTGAACTTAGAAACGCTAAGTCTAACACCCACAACATATCCCTCCCTCATACATCCTATAGGATATATGAGGGAGGTCAATATTAAACTGACTCACTTTATATATCTTAATTACTTATTTATTCAGATTGAATAAAAATTTACGGATTCTTTCTTTTTCAGTTTACCCAATATTTCTGTGATCGTTATGATGGACAAATAAACCATAAAGCCATAGAGTGACAATGGAAACGTTAACTTAGTTTGGTATTTCAAGGACACTACCATTTATTTAAAATAAATCAACTAAAATTAACACCATTACACTTGATTGACAGATTTCACGTTTCTTGCAATTTAACACGTCAGCACATTTAAATTGCAACAACAGACATAAATACAGGATGTCAATATACTTAGTCTGTGGCTCTTAGCTTAAAATGTAGTTACCAGCTTAGAATTTGAGATAAGAGAGGTTTAAGAGGAATAGATTAAAGATGGAGAGAGGAAAATCTATTTTGAGTTTAACCAGAAATGACACTTCTCCATACGAAAACCAGCTCGACTCCCGTGCACGTTCCATTAAACATCAGCAACTCTGTACCTGTTTAGACGTCCGTCTCGTTTGGTAGAGTTGAGAAGCAGTTTAGCTTCACAGGTTCTGGGCCCATGAAGTCCGGTCATACCTCGGCGTGTTTATGGATTCGACGTGTCGTGAGGCCTGCTTTCTCCGTCAAAGACAGTGGCAGCTTCTGGGTTAGGCACTGCAGTCGACGCGGGACTCCTCCGCACCCCCGGCCGTTTGTTGGGGCTGTGGCCAACCGGGACACCTCCTGAGGCGGTGTCCTAAAACAGTCAAGACGCAGGGAAACGACACGGGGTCTGCGGGGGGAGGAATCGCAGATCCCGACCGTAGCCTCCACACCTCCATCGCCAGTGGGCGGGGGCCGACAGCTCGAACAGGGGGCCCGAGCCCAGAATCCCTCTGAAATTGACTCCGCCCCCGACCAAGCGACCGTGGTTGTGGTGGTCGGCCGCACATGTGTTGGAGACTTTTGTTATGTCCCCGTCTCAGTGGAAGGGTTCCCATGCACGGCCCTGATTGACACTGGTTCCACGGTAACACTAGTGAGGCCTGAGATGGTACCGGACTGGACTCTGATCCAACCCACCACAGTGCAGCTGCGCACAGTCACAGGGGACATGGCACCTATGAAGGGGAGGGGGACAATGACTTTTAATGTAGGTGGCCGATCTATCACCCACCCTGTGTGGGTAGCAGAGGTGCAGGACATGTGCATATTGGGGCTGGACTTTTTAAGGGCTGCGGGGTGCCAGTTGGATTTGGGTGTGGGGACATGGAGCTTCAAGGAGGGCCCTCTCATTCCACTGTTGCCCGCAGCTCCTGATCACACCCCCACGGGTCCTGTGGCCTGCTACACAGAACCGCAGATTGCAGCTGTCGAGCACATCCCACCTCAGCCCAGCCAGATTGCTGCCACCATGGCTCCCGCACCTGCGAGCCCTATGCACCCAGTGTGGGTGCCTCAGGAGACTGAAGACGCTGCGGTGACCTTGGTGCGGAAGATCTGGGCAGAGAACTGTAGGGGTTTAGACACTCAGCAGCAGGAACAACTGTTGCAGCTGCTCATGGACTTTAAGGACATTTTTGCCCTGAGTGAAGACCAGGTGGGGCGGACTCGTTTGGTGGAACATGACATCCTGATGGGAGGTGCACACCCAATAAAATGTTGTCCCCGTCGGCTTCCCCTGGCCCGTCAGGAAGCATGTGACAGGGCAGTGTCGGACATGCTGCAGGCTGATGTTATCGAGCCTTCAAACAGCCCCTGGGCGTCTGCTGTTGTCATGGTGCCCAAAAAGAATGGAGAGTGGCGTTTGTGTGTTGATTACAGACCACTGAACGGGGTGACTGAGAAAGACTCATATCCACTGCCTAGGGTCGACGAGTCACTAGACCTGGTGTCCGGCTCCAACTGGTTCTCGTCTCTGGACCTTCGGAGCGGTTATTACCAGGTCCCCCTAGCAACAAGTGCCAGACCTAAGACTGCTTTTTGTACGGGGCGGGGACTCTGGCAGTTTAAGGTGCTCCCGTTTGGACTGTGCAATGCACCTGCCACCTTTTCCAGGCTGATGGACCAGACGCTGGCTGACATTCCTCGCCAGGAGTGTCTGGTGTATCTGGATGATATACTGGTCCATGGCGCCTCTTTTGCAATGGCTCTGGACTCACTCTGTAGAGTGCTGGAGAGAATTAGAGCTGCGGGCCTGAGACTCCACCCAGATAAGTGTCACTTTATGCAACAAGAGGTGTCGTTTCTGGGCCACCGAGTCGGCAGAGAGGGGATCGGCACAATGGAGGACAAAGTAAAGATGGTGGCAGAGTGGCCAACCCCCACGACTCAGAGAGATCTTAAAAGCTTCCTGGGACTGGCTTCTTATTACAGGAGGTTTGTGCGGGGGTTCGCAAGTATAGCAGCCCCCCTTTTCCAACTACTCCAGAAGAACAGAGACTATGTGTGGACTGAACAGTGCCAGGGAGCGTTTGACCGCCTGCGGCAAGCTCTGACTGAGTCCCCAGTCCTCGCTCCTGCAGACCCTTCCCTCCCCTTCATCCTCGACACGGATGCAAGTGGCGTGGGGGTTGGGGGGGTCCTGTAGCTAATCTAATCCGCTATTTATATATTTATATATTATATATATATATATATATATATATATATATTTATATATAGCCGGCAGCGTTATGCAAAATTTGCACTACACTGCCAACTGAAAAGTAACAAAAATGATCCTAAAAGGATGAAATTACAAAAATCAAAGGATTTATTTAATACTTTACGTACATATATTCTATTCGGCCACGAAATTAACAAAAAATAGAATGAACTTTTAATCCCTAAAACCACTTTTAAATCTCAAATACACGGGTGTGTCGCCACCGCATTTATACATAAAAGTAACCCAAATACATAAAACTAATGAGTCACCGTCGAATGGTCGACACAAAACACACAATAAAATACTCCGGCCACGTTAATTTGGCTTGAAACAGCGGGGTTCTCTACGGATTTATCCATTAGTAACCCAGCACAACCAGCTGGACACAGAGTTGTTAGCGTCTATAGGTAGTCAACAGATTTAATGAAAAGTAACTAAAATACATAAAAATAACGACTCACCGTCAAATGGTCGACACAAAACCCTCAATAAACTCCTCCGGCCGCGTTAATTTGGCTTGAAACAGAGGGGTTCTCTGCGGATTTATCCAAGTACCCAGCACAAACAGCTAGCCACAGAATTAGCCCCTGAGTTCACTCTGACCCGGAAGATGTCAAGATGGAATAGTCCATTTTTAGTAGGGGGATAAAGAAATCGACCGTTTTTTTTATTGCGTATTTAATGATCGTTTTCATCGTAACTATAATTATTTTTATGTTAAATGTACATTAACAAGCAGGATCAATGTTAGGGATGTAGGTGACTGGCCGGGGCGCGGCGGGGCCGGGGCCCCATGCTGATGGGATCCCCAGGCAACGGCATCATTTACCTACATGGTAGATCCGAGTCTGTTCTCCGCTCTGCCCCCCCCCCTCCAACCCTTCCTCCTCTCTGCTCTTTATGGTGGGGAAAAAGGTAAAACAAGCAGCATAAGAGCTTGTAAATAAGTTTATTGGTTTTTACTGATAGATAATTAGTTATTAGCGGTACTGCATTTTAAATAAAAATAGCACAAATCCGCTTATGAATTATAAAAGTTAGTCAATCCACAAAAACGCTGACAAAAAGTTTAGGTCCACTGTAAGCGGATTAGCGCTTTAGCGCTCCCTAGCGGTCTAGCGCCCACCTTTGGTTAAAATGGTTCTTTTGTTTTTAAGAAAATACTTGAAGAACCAGTTGTGTGAGGGTTTGATATTATTTTACACTACAAAGCACTTATTTTAACTGTTTACTTTGTATTTCTAAGAAAACACTTGAACAGTACAGGGTGTACATAGAGCTGAAAACACAATTGTTATATTATTTTGTTAACCTGTATTTTGTAATGAAGAAAAAACTTGAAGTATAGTATGTCAACCAGTCATGTTCTGTTGAGGTGCTGTAAGCATTTCTACTTAAAATTCGTAGATATATCTAAACTTAAACCAACCAAACAAACAATAGTTACTTTCCCTGGTAACTAATTACTTTTATAGGTGAGTAATTCAGTTACTAACTCGGTTACTTTTTGGGAGAAGTAACTAGTAACTATAATTAATTACTTTTTTAAAGTAACATTCCCAACACTGACTAAGACACATCTTTTGCTATAATTTTCAAACAAATAATTGTTTTTAATTGTTAATCTTGTTAAAGTCCTTCCTGCATGCTCCTGTGGCTGCCATTTGGCTGTCGATCCATTTTGGGCAAAACACCGGGGCCCACATTTCCGGGTTGTCAGCTGTGACGTAGGTGCGACTTATAGGTCGAAGCGACATATTTATGGATTTTTCCAATTCATTGGACATAAATGGACAATGCGACTTATAGGGCGGTGCGACTTATAGGGCGGGAAATACGGTAGGTCTTTTAGACCATTAGTTCCCAAAGCAGGCAGAACGGTGTAGTAGTGGTTAGAGCTGTTGTCTTTCAGAGAGAAAGTCGCAGGAACGCCTCCCTGCCTGAAACTGTTCTGGGTCGAGTTTGCATGTTCTCCCCCTGTACTCGTGGGTTTTCTCCGAGTACTCATATTTCCTCCCACAGGGCAAAAACACGCATTTAAGATTAACTGGTAACTCTAATTGTCCCTAGGTGTGAGAGTGTGAATGGTTGTGTGTCTCAGTTGTCTTTTATGTGACTGTGATAGACTTGCAACCTGACCAGGGTGTAAATTGTAAATGGACTGTATTTATAATGCGCCTTTCTGTCTTATCAAGATACTCAAAGTGTTTTACAACAATCTGTGCCCTCATTTACCCATTCATACAGCACTCTAACATAACTACTGTATACAGAGACTAATCAGTGCTTCATCATATCCATACACTGATGGGACACACACATCAGAGGCAATGAGGTGTCTTGCCCAGGGACACTTCGGCATATGACTGCTTGTGGATTTGAACCCCCAACTGTTGCATTGGAGGACGACTGCTCTAACCACTCAGCCACAGCCGCCCCAATAGTATACAGGTATACAGGTGTGCTCTCTCACAGTGACAGTGGAGATGGGCACCAGTTCATTGTGACCCAGAAAGTAGAAGCAGGTTACAATGGATGAAAAAATTTGCTTCAACCAGCAAAAGACAGGGTCACAAGTCACTTCCACTGTCATTTTGTGTCTCAACAGCTGAAATATTTGTGATCCACTGTTTTAGACAGACGCATTCATGGCTCCTTTCTCCTTTTAAATTTAATTTTAGACAGAGAAATACAGGTAGTCCCCGACTTACGAGCGAGTTCCGTTCCTGCGAGGTGCTCGTAAGACGAAATCTTGTATGTCGGAACACGAAACACGTGTCACTCGTAAGTCCGGATTTTCGGTCGTAAGTCGGAAAATTTATGCTAGCGCTACTACGAACACTCGTTTTTCAACACAAACGTACATACTAGTTCATAAACATGCTCAGAAACTTGTTTACAAACTGTTAGCTAACACACTTTCATCTAAAAAAACACATACTGTATGTTCTGTACAACTTTACTGTTCGTTAGTCCGCTCGTAAGTCCGGAACCTCGTATGTCGATGCGCTCGTAAGTCGGGGACTACCTGTACTTGCATCGACGCCCTAAACATGTCAGCTTAAAACAACCAGAAAATGAACCCCTACAAACTTTTCTTTGCATATCTCTTTCACCATGTTATTTTGTGATAATACCTACTTTGTGAAAAAGAAAAAAAAATTAAAGGTTGGGCGCACCTGTGCAGAACGGAGCAGCTGTGATTTGTCTGACAGTCAATAATCCTTGTTCAAGCATGGATTATAAGCCAAATATTTCATCAGCATGATTGGGAAACGTGTGAAAAGCTCACCTGTTTTGTGAACTGGAGCTTGAAACCTATCTAGTCCTCACTCCTGATGGCAGCTCAGTTAAATGTTCTTGCTGTAGGTTCAAATCCGGAGTTATCAGGACACCTGAAAAGTAGGCAAATAACTTTGAGAATCACTGCATGGCCAGATTAACACCAACACTTTCATGTACATATTTAAAAGAAACAAGTATCTACGTGTCTACATCTAATGAAAAGACAGCAGTTCACTGGTTCCCACAGTAAATGTCATTGTGCACAACCTCACACAATACTGCAAGGTCAACGTGCGTTGAGGAAGACCTTCAGCTACTACCACACCGAGCTTCAAATCAGTTTCCGTAAAACTGCCTGGGTTAGCGCCATTCTCGTGTTGGCAGAAGTTGCTTAGCTGCGATGGCCATTTTGAAAAGGGACTGACACCGAACGTGAATCGGTCGATTACTTTCTGAGTTTCTCAGAAATACGTCCAATTGTTCCCAAGATATCTTTGCAGTGCCTACAAACGCAGGGAAGAACATCACCGCCTTTGCCGGTTGTTTCCAAATATACACAGCCCAGTGCGCCTATACAGAATCTCCACCACGCTGCCCGACTACCCTCCCCCTTGAATGCAGCGTGACACACTCCAAAGGTCACAGTCACAAGAATGCTTGAAGGACAGACCGGGTAACGCCAACACCTTGTCCCTCATATAAGCTTGAGTTTGATCATAACTCTGTAAATAATTAAAACAATCTGCGTGCAATATTTCAATTACAGGTCAAAATAGGATGCTCTCATGTTTGAAAGTGATCTGATCTCCTTCTTTTACAAGAAGCAGGAGAAATCATATGTTTTGTTGAAAAATCACAGCCCCTGACTTATTGGACACTACTTCTTCTTTCTTCTTGTGGTTTGGCCCGAGGCTCTGGTGGTGTCACTGCCAATGCATCACACAGATACAGGCTGCACATTAAAGCGTGTTGCACACAGCAGCCCCCCCGCGGTGACCTTGCCTACTGATCTTGGACCGGTGAAAGGTTAATTACCAAAGTGGCTTATTCCTTTAGATCACTGATCCCAGTTCTGGTCCAGCAGGCACGATCACTGCATGGTTCAGTGTGTTAAAGAAAGAAATGAGAACTCTACTGGGTGATAAAACCCATAAGAAGGTTCAAGTCTTGTGGAAGTGCAGGGGTAAAATAAATAAAATAAAAGGGGGTACTGTATTTGCATATGCACGTATACTATGTATGTACTTTTTTTGTATTTATGAATAGTACAAATGATTACACAAAAAGGTGCAGGAAGTCCGTTGGACAGAAAGCTCCACATTATTACACAGTTATATGAAAAAAGTATTAATTCAAAGTGTGCCCCACTGACGCCACGGCCGGGAGAAGTTAACCCTAATCACAGACACCGGCGACATATGTTCCGAAAACACGAATAATGAAAGCCTGAACCTGCAGGGGAGTGTAAAACTAAAACACTCACCGGAAGATGTAAAACCATCGCGTTCTGTTTCCAGTCTGTCAAGTCTTTGCGGCTAAAAGTCCTGGTTTAAAACAACGACGCCGTCTTGTCTCTCCGGGCTCTTTAACGCATCACATTTTAAAAAACCCCGTCACCGTTCAGGTCAGGTGATAACCGGCGACACGACGTTCAGCCCGGCTGCTCAGTCCCGTACACTGGCGTGAAAAATTCCCATTTGGGCTAGTACAAACGGGGCTACGCTTCAATATTTAGCATCAAGCCTTGAGGAGGAGAAAACAAAACATCCGGTTGAAGCCCTTTCACAACAAAACGTCAGCGTCGCGCGAGACGTTTTGATTTTGTTTCGGGCTAGCCTCAGTGTGAAAGCAAAACTAATTTTAATATAATCTCGTTTTATTCAACTGCGTTAACGCGTCTTAGAGTTACGCAGATGCAGAAAATCGTTCACGTTTCTGAAGTGACCGAAACACAAAATTTGTTTTGAAAACTGAGCTGAGCGACTTCCGGCCGCCCCTCCTAGCTTGCTCTCGCTAGCTTGACGGAACTGAATGACGTACGTAAGTCCCGTGCTTTTTCTCCTCCTCACGCTTCAATTTGCGTGTGCTGCGTGTTCGTTACGTCCGTCAGCACCCCCACCACCGTCACCAGCGTGGAAAAATGTCTGTATCTGTTTAAAAACATGAAGAAAACCAACCAAATCCAATTTAATCCCAAGAGTATACAGGTGTATTGATTTAGGTTCTCAGCTAAACTCATCAGTTAGATAAAAAGCTGCACAGATTTATTAGGAATGACATTATTAACACATTTATATCCACTTGTATAGATTGTTACAACTGCTTAGCTATATATAATTTACTATACTGCAGTTATTATTTATGTCACTTCTTAAATTGTATAATTAGCACACCTTGCAGGCCCATGTGGAAAGTGTGGTCATGCTGTTGGTCTCATGACACTGACTCTGTACAGTACACTGACTGGACAGAGGAGGTAAAAAGTTCACTACCATGTGTTCAAAATGATTCGCTTCAAACATGTGGATTTTATCTGAAGCTCTACCAGAACAAGATTTAAAAAATATATTATGGCGACTTGTTTTTGTAACCTTCCGCGTCTCGAAATAGGCCTGCCCCTGCTCTCCACAACACCTGCCTGGCAACAGCTGGCATCGAGGGTGGAGAAAAGTTGTTCCAAACGAGTTTTTCCAGCTTGTCTGGATTAAATTGTCTTTAAATTAAAGCAGAAAATGACGAGTGTGAGCACGAGCTGGTTAA
The DNA here is from genome assembly GCA_038048925.1 of Garcialebias charrua. Classification (NCBI taxonomy): domain Eukaryota; kingdom Metazoa; phylum Chordata; class Actinopteri; order Cyprinodontiformes; family Rivulidae; genus Garcialebias; species Garcialebias charrua. Next base: position 39,063 of record JBBPBX010004089.1, read on the forward strand.
AGTCCCCCTGACATGTCAGCGTCATGGCTCTAATCAGAGTTAATATGATCAGTCTGGTCGGAAACACCTCGCGCGCTGCCTGGCTTCTTGTGGTCACGTGACTCGTTGAAGAAAGGACCGGGTTTTCGTGGCGCGCGCGCGAGAAAAAGAAAGAAAAAGCGGACTTGTCTTTGCGACCTTGAGGCAAGGTCGTTCCCCTCTCTCCGCCGCAGACACCGCAACTCTGCGGGGCTGCATCCCAGCCCCTCGCTGCAGAGCCCGCAACGCTCTCCCAAACAGCCCGACGAGTTTTGTAAGGATTTGACTGCTCCAATCAAGAAGAATGATGAGAAGCACGTGGGAGCCAGCTGGGGGCCCCAGGGGGCCCCTTATGGCAGGTCGTGACCTGGACAGGTGTAGGCTGATGATGGGCTTTATAAATAACCCATTGTGCAGGAAAAAGACTGCATCAGTGAGTCATGGAGAAAGTAGCCTACTCAAAATCTCAGTAAAAGTACAAATAAACAGACAAAAATGTACTCTAGTAAAAGTAGCAGTACCATATTAATGTTTTTACTTAAGTAAAAGTAAATAAGTATTTGCTTTTAAAAATGCTTAAAGTATTAAAGTAAAAGTACTTGCTGAATGTATTACCTAATGCAATGGTCTACAATATCATTAAGTGTGTGTACTGTATGTATATACATTGATAGTGTCGAGCCATTTGAACAATGTTGCAGATAATACTTTGTACATGTTTTTATTGTGTTTACTCTGTGACACTGTTCACACTTGGACTTGTGATTCTGTGCATCAGTATTTCAGGGATGACATGCAGAGTTAAATGTCATTAAAGGTGAAGTCTGCAGTTTCTGTAGAACATCAGCACTTAGAAAAAATTTCAACAAGCAAAGCATTCTGATCCCTCCCCCTCAGAGCCATATATGGCTCTGCCCCCTTGTGGTCTGTTGAAATTCAAATTCAAGCTCTGTTTTTATTGGCTGATTCAAATTCAAGCTCGGTTTTTATTGGCTGGTTACAAACTTTGTTTTTATTGGCTGGAAAATGGCGGGTCACTTTTTCTTTTTAGAAATGCTTATTTACCACCTGGAGAAGCAAGGGGACAATATTTTTTTTTTTTTTTCAGAGATTACCTCTCTAACATCAATCTAGTGACAGAGTGAAGAAATATGTTAAAAATATATTGTTAGAAAAGTTACATATAGCAGCTTTAAGCAAAATAAGAATACATAAGGAATGATTATACCTTTGAAAGTTTTGATTTAACACAAAAGCAAAACAAATGTGTCATTTTACCTGCAGTAAAAATATTAAGAAAAAGCTGTCTGCCTGAAAAAAGGAGCATTAGACCTAACAAAGGAACAGGCACTGATCATTTCAACTGCAGTTTGTCATCAACTTAAAATACTGTCTAGTCGACCTTGTAATGGGTCAATAGTGAACAATATTTTAATTTCCTAACAGCATTGTCAAAACTTGGACCTGAGTGTCGAGACATTTGGAGACATCTCTTGTCTCCTGTCCTGACATGAACTGACACATTTTAATATTGCAGCAAGAATTTATTGTTCAAGTTCAGAACAAGTTGGTTTTCAAAGTTATTTGAGTCCAGTCTGTCTCTTTTGGGAGAGAGAATTTGTTGTGCTGTACTGAACAGTCTTTCAATAGTCTTTCAATAGTCTTTCAATAGTCTTTCAATAAGGTCATGGGTGGTGTGTGGCTGAATCTCTGTGGTGGAATCCATTATGGGTGTGTTTGTGGTGCTGTGGGTGCTCCCAGCTCAATGACGTTGACACAAG
>JBBPBX010004089.1:46901-63298 GCA_038048925.1 Garcialebias charrua
CAACAAGAAAAAAAAAAGCCTGATTTTTCTTTTTTTTTAAACAGACAGTATCCTTCAAAGACAAAATAAACCACCATTGCCAGAGTAAAGACTTGATGCAAAATAGAAAGTGCAGAACTGAACATTTGTGAGAAAATAAATGAAATGAAACTACATTAGAGCTAGTTGTTAAATACACGTGTTACGTGTTTTGACCCATTTGATTTTCCATACCCCATCTATTGCTCTCTACTGCTACTGTAGATCAGAGCAAAAGGTTTCCACACCGCTGATTTAATTTTTTAAAAGTACACATACATGCAGTGAGATGCTTGTGATACTTGTGACATTATAGGAAGACCCCCTGAAAAATTTAATCCAGGGTCCACATCTCCAATACAGTAGCCCCTCGCTACTTCGTGGTTCGACTTTCGCGGACTTACTCTTTCACGTTTTTTCAACGATTGTCAACTTTAACATTACTCACATGGTTTAGATCAGGGGTGTCAAACTCATTTTGATCTGGGGGCCGCATACAGCTTAATCTGATCTCAAGGGGGCCAGCCAGTATACTCATTCCAAAATTACATAGAACGAACAGTAAGTCCACTTTTTTCTTTGTATTAGTGCAAAGAAGATATAAATTATAAAAATATTTACATTGAATTAATTGTCCTTTTACACTTTGACTCAGTTTAACATTTAAGTGCATTACACATTAATGTGTAATGGGGCGACCGTGGTACAGTGGTAATGGCAGTCGACCCCCGATCGGGGGTTACTCACATGTTTTAGATGGTATACGAGATAAAAAGTTAATGAAAAAAAAATACCTCGGATAGGCGCCACCATTTTGTAGCGCCACCATTTTGTAGTTTTCTTTCAATTAGCCTATACAGTACTGTTTTGACAGTCATAACAACTACGCACATTACCCAGAAGCCAACAGTGCTTCCCGTCGCTGCTTTCTGTCGAAAAGAAGGGAAAGTTTTGATCCGATCAAAACCTGATTAAAAGGTTTGATTCTTATTCATAGTGACTTTGGCGCTCAGTGGATGCAGAGAGCCTTACGGAATGGACCAGGAATTGGACCAGGATCACTTCCAGCCTCATCGGTCTGAGTGATGTTTGCCAGCCCATGAATTGCATTCGGGCCTAAAAAACCTGGCCCAAGCCCATAGGCATTTTGTCCGAGCCGGACCTGACCCATCTAAATAACTGTACCGGTAATTAGAGGCCCAAACACGAAGCAAAACCAACATGTCATTTTAATTAAGCTTTTACTGTTTTTGTAAACAAATCAGTGCTCCCCTGATAGTATTAAAAACATTTTTCAAACAAAGGAAGATATAAGATTTCTTGTAAAAAATAAAAAATAAACTCTAAAGATAGGCTATTATACAGAAGAACAAAAATATTTTTAGAGCAAAATTTTTTGGAAAAATAAAACAAGGCTATTTTAGTAGAAAACGCTGCGCGCTTCGGCCTTTGTAGTTTCAGATGCTGCATCTTCTTCGCGAGTTCTCCCGTTTTTAGCTTTTATTTATGGTAATACTTTCCAGCTCCATTGTGTCTCTTGTTGTGGGTCAATTGCAAATCCTCAGATGTGTGATAAGAGCAGGACGTGGGGGAGCGCACATCCAATTGTTGCGCAATGAAACGCTGTTGGACTGTGTGGGTTACAAGCTTCACCATTATGGGTAATGCAACCTGTGCAAGAGCAATTTTATACTCAACAGACTGTGCCTTATGCAACGACAATGCCTTTTGCAGTGCCTTATAATTTTGTGTACTGAGATGTGTACACTGAAGGGAAATGTTCTTTTGAGTGAGGTTCCTGTGACAAGAACCAAGTTGTTAATATTTTGTGAAATGTTATCACTGGCGTTAAAGTGTCGGGAGCCACCTTTTAAGTTGGGGAGCGTGTGGTGCACCTAAAAATGTCACCACAATATTTGGTTTTCTTATGAATGTAAAGTATTTCCATGTGCAGCTGATCCTATTTTCAAATATATGTTATATTTTGTTTGCAGTTCGGCAAGTTAATATGCCTGCATTTTTATAGTGTTTTCCTGAGGAGCGGTGATGACGAAGCGGAACCTTTGTTTTGGGGGGGTGCGTTGCTTCCAGGTTGGTTTCGGGGACGGACTTCCGGTTGGCTTCACACGCTTTCTGGATTTAAAGGCAAAACAACGGTCGTCATCTCTGACTTCTAATTTTATTATTCTTCAGGTCAATACATGGTGAAAACACATCACAACTACGATATGGTGTGTCATCACTGTTGCAGCAGTCCTGACACTCGGGACCTGTAACAGATTGTTCTGGGTGGAGTTTGCATGTTCTCTCCGTGCATGCGTGGGTTTTCTCCGGGTGCTCCGGTTTCCTCCCACAGTCCAAAAACATGCATGTTAGGTTGATTGGTAACTCTAAAATTGACCCTGGGTGTGAGTGAGACAGGTCCCTCTTGTAAATGAGTCCCCGTGACTCAACGAGGCTAGCCTGTATAAATAAAGGTTGAATGAATGAATGAGCCAGCGCTACTCTCTTTACAGTCTGCTTAACTGCTGCACTCTATTTTATTTGTCTCATCTTCAGCAAGTAGATTAACACAATTTTTTATTGTGCATTCTTATTTAGTTTTCTTTGTGCTGTATGATTCGTAAAAATGCACCTGAATCCAGAGCCTGGCCTAGCCTGCCCATCAAACACATAATTTTGGTCCAACCCGGCCCGAATTTCATGTTGGGTCAGGTTGGGCTTGGGTCAGAAATGGCAACTCTACCATGAAGCCTCTCGAGCGGGAAGGTGTTGCTTGGGTGTCCGGTGTCTTCTCCGGAGCTCACCCGGACATTTTTCTTCCAGATCCCTCTGGATCATTAGGACATGATCAGGACCATTGTGTGGTTTTGTGCTGGCTCTCCGAAGGTTCGGCTCTCTCCAAAAGCATCTGGTGCTCAACAGCTGCAGAGAGCCGATCAGAACCAGACCAAGGCTGGTGTGTACCCATATAAAATTTTGTAGTACTGTGCAGTACATATACTGTACGTATGTTATGAAAATGATGTGGGTTTAAGAGTTTAGAACATTGCAAGAGTGTGGGAAGGGTTTATAAAGCCTTAAAATATATATAAATACTAAAATAAATATATTGTATGCCATATTTCATATGGGCTTGCCCTTTAAGCTACACTTTTGGGTCTCATCCTGCGTGCAGTGCACAACACTGAAAAAACTCCAGTCCACGCCCACCCACTATGCAGGCCCCAACCCTAGACCACATAAATGTCATACAGGTCCGTAGTTTTGCTCCCCATTTTCTTTAGCCAGTGAAGAATCACATGGAAAACTAAGAAGAAGATGTTAATGGGCGGTATGTCCGCAGCTCTGATCGGCTCAGACTGCATCTGCACCGGAGCAGAACACACAGGCAGCCTTTCATTTTGTCTTTCGGAGCTAGGCAAGTCTCAGATGTTTCCGCCTCCAACCAAGAGTTAGCGAGCAGCCTCTCTTCTCCCTCCCAGTGTTTTGGTATCCTCATAAATGTTCTGTCCAACATTTAGGAGTGGCTAACGCTAGACCTAGCTGTGCCGGAGCCTTAGCTCCGGCCTAGACTTGGCGGTACATTTAGCCGCCTCACTCTCTGGCTTCCATGACTCAACATGACCTTGTTCTATCATGTCGGTGGTGCAGCCTTCCAACCGCTGCAGATGAGAACACCTGTTTTCCCCTATCCAAAACAGCCTTTCGGCTGTTTTTTCCAGGGTCAGAGCAGCTCAACATGTCGAACGACGGCCGTCCACCCTTTTCCCCAACGACCAGCTCTCATCTAGATTCACTGACAGCATATCAGTGCACATCTCAGACAGCTGCAGCAACCACGTGTTTATGCTAGCGTTAGCATCCCATGTGCTGCTCGCGCCAAGATTTGGGCAACGTTCTGTTGGGTCCCACCTTAGCAGCAGAACCCATCAGAAGAACACATCTCCTTCTGCCAACATGATTTCTTGGTGGGGGAGGGGCTGTGATGACAATGTTGGAAGTTTGAATAAAATACCAACATCATTCTAAGAGCAAAGCCCTCTCACAATCAGGTCATACGATTCTGCTGTGTTTACTCACACACACCCTGCACACAGAGGGAAACGGTAATAAACAGACGTCTTAAAGGTGCCACGGTTCACTGCCTCTGCTTTGCTGTCTCTCCTGTCAGTGATAAGTGTTGCACGTGCGGATGTGTTTTTAAAAAAAATCCTCATCCATCCAGATGAGATTAAGAAGGAGTCATTTGGAAGGCCCTGTTAGTCCAGACGGACTATTCAACCCACATTTTCCAGTTGGTCCTGGATTAGCTGCAATCCTCTTCAGACGACAGACATCAGCGTCAGCTGCAGAGATGCCACACAGCCGCAGCTACATCTTTGGGGCCCCCAGCCACCACAGTTCCCAGAGGACAGCCTCCACGGTCTCCACAGCGAACCGGAACTGGCAGAGGTCGTCAACTGGCGTGTTCCTGGTCCAACCCGCCCCGGGAGACACGGAGAAGACAGCAGAAGAAATGACGGTTTGGGGAGGATGTGTGTAATTTCATTTGTGAAGGCTTTGAAATAAAACACAAACTTCACTCGAGCAGAATCCACTCAGACAAGCAGAACTCCCCTGTCAGTTCTCTTTACACGCATCCTCCACTCTGAGTAGAGAGGTCAATTTTGAACAAATGTTTAAAAGACACCAATCCTCCACTCCGCACATACAAAAACCATGAGTTCATGGTGAGAGCGCACGCTTCCCATGCAGACTTTTTCCTCCTTTCTCCCCTCTTTCAGCCTCCTCTTCTCACCTGGTGGTGAGAAAGGATGCTGGGGATGGGCGCTCGAACACTCTTGGTGGAAAAGTAATCTTTAAGTACTCATTTAAAAGACGCCGGACCCCCACAAGCTCTACACATCCAGGTTATGAACCCGCAGAAGGGGCACCTGTCCTGCTCGGGGTTCTACTCCTCACTCGTCAGCGGTTTTTCACTTATCGCGGGGGTGTGGAACATAACCTCCGCAATAATCAAGGGACTGCTGTAATACCACCCCTGGATAAATTAGTGGTGATTAGGTTAGATAAAACTTTATTGATCCCTTGGGAAGATTCCTTCAGGGAAATATAAAATAATGAAGATGAAGAAGTAAAGAGGACAACATGATCAAACAGGAAGTACCTCAGCTCTGGTCTTCTTTGATAAAACCCGAAGCCAGTTACCAATCATTGTCAGGATGGATGCAAAGTATGCAAGACCCAGCAGGATCCAGAACCACACCAGAGGCTTGTACAGGTGGTTTCTCCAGAGGTAGTTCCAGTTGTCTGGGTCTTCACTGGGATCAATCTCCTCACGTTTGTCCCCTTTATAGACAAATACACTGTGAATGAAGGCAGTCCATCCATAGAAACTAAATACTTTAGAAAAGGGGATACTGTTTAGCAGAAAAATGGATAAAGGAATCAATAATTCATCTCACTCATGTAAATCATCTTGAATAATTGATGTTGTCTGTGCTAAGTGGACTTAATGCTGTATGTCTGATGGTAATATTTATGGATAACTAATTAAGTCACATCTGCTACTTACCTATAGATGAGTAAATACATTTGAAAAAAATATATATATATACAAAGCATAAAAACAAGAGATTTACAGCAATTTATAGTTCTTTAGTTGTGTTGCACAAATAGAGAAATGTCCAGCGCAAATGTTGACTGTTTTAAAGTGCACTGCCTCCTGGGCTCTGGAAGACAAATTAATATTAAACTAACACACCTTCTCTGATGCCAACTTACTACACATTTCTATACCTTTAATCATTATCATTTTAGGTTTATGGTGAGGTGATTATCATCGTCAGGATTTTGTTTGAACTTTCAGAGCCTGTGCGCTATGGTTTACCTGCAACATAGTCACCAAAGCCCACTGTGGTCAGCGTGATAACCACAAAGTAGGCAGATTCCAGTAAGGTCCAGTTCTCCACTCTTTGAAAAACCAGGGTAGGCACTGCAACAAATACCAGGCAACCCAGCAGGATGGACAGGATGGCTGAGATCACACGCACAATGGTGGGACTGACGTGCCACTTCTGTCAGCCGTGAAAAAATAAAAAATCAGTGTGATGTCATTCATTCAAGGAACCACCATTTAATGCAAAATTTAAATGAACATTTAATGGTCTGACCAGGAAGAGGGTCTCTATTTCGGCAACGGTTTTCCTCAGGCCAGTACCCAGATGGTCTCCGACGCCAGCCAGCAGAATACCAAACATCGGGATTCCCACTAGAGCATAGAAAATACAGAACAGCTTCCCTCCGTCCGACTGGGGGGAGATGTTTCCAAACCCTGTACATGCCAGGCGAAAAGTGGAAGAGTGGTTAATTTAAAGGACAATTACAAATTTACCAGGGCTTTTTAAAAACATTTTGTGTTCCTGGATCTTCTGAAACTTATTACCAATGGTTGTGATGACAGTCCCTGAGAAAAACAAGGCGCTGGCTATGTCCCATTTGCTGACGAAGGTGGAGTTGTCTTTGACATTTATACCCGCGTCCAGCTCCTCCACGACCTCCTGAGACAAGACAGAGAAGAAGGAAATGCAGAAATTACATTTAAACACGACACACACTAGTAAATTAAAATACAAAGTAGTATACAGTTTTTTTGTGACACTGCAGCAATGATTATATAAATTCTGATTCAGTCATGGTCTTTGAAACTTTGGTGTGCAAGTTCAATGAATCTCACCTTTTTTACGTTTTGTTGTCGGGAAACAAAAACAGGTCTAAAAATCTGGCCGGAAAGTGTCACTTAACAAGTACCGGTATGTTCATTTTGTAATTTGTGCTTTTTTGCAACAGCTAGATGATTGCAATGCTTGCTATTCCCCATGAAGCTGAGAGGGTTTTTCCCATAACAGACCGACTGAATTTCAGCTGTAAGACTAGGCCAAGATCCTGTTTTATTCTCACATCCTTCCAGTTCTTATCTGACTGCACAGCTTCCCATAAAACTCAAGATTCAATTTAAAACACACTTTCTCGTCTCTGAAGTGTTGACCAATTAGGCTCCCTGCTACATCAGTGAACTTTAACCCCTTCAAGTCCCAAAACGTGCACGTTAGGCTGCTTTCAGGCCCGGGCCTCGGTGATCTCAGTGGGATTTGTTTGGTTAAAACAAGATTAATAAATAAATTAACAAACTAAATGGACTCCTAGTTGTTTCTTGGAACTGTAAATATTGTGCATTTTCTGTCCAGGGTCCCATGTGGAACAGTTCTTCCTCAAAGAGTCACGGTTGAAGCTAAAGATCTCCCTTTTATAAACTGATTTTATGTTTAATTAGCCTGCTTTAGGACCTTTATTTTATTATTTTCTGCATGGTTTTACCATTCTTACATGTTTAATTATCTCAAAAGTTGTTTGTACTCTTTGCTGTTTGCATTTTACATATGAAATACAACTGACTTTGTCACTCAGTAAGATACTTTATGGAAACCTTTTGAGACAATTCAGGGAAGGATCCTTTGAATTTAGATACTTGTGTTTTATGATTTTGTCAGTGTATGAGTTCCAGTGTCCTCTCTCTACAGCTCTTCTACACCAGATGGTGCCAACAGGCTCACACCTGTGGATCATTACCCTAAATAATTTTCTAGTGCTCTCTCCAGCTGCTCCTTGCCTTCCACCACTCGCCCACCAATTCCCTGCAACCCCACTGGGACCTCTTTGGACTACTGGAACCATTGGACCTTCATCCTTGTGAGAAGGATGTCGTTTGCTGTAAAGGCTGCTGTGGAAGTGCCAGGGGAAAATGTGCACTTACCTTAAAATTATTATAATTTTCCCACTGTGTGCTTGTCTGTTAGCAAAATATGAACCACTGAATGGACTTAATTGGAACCATCAGTTTGCACTCATTAAATGTACAGTCACAACTTAACCTTTGAAGTCAACCTGAATCAAGGAGGCCACCATAGCTATTCAACCTTAGCCAACACACTACAGTATCAGGGCCGGATTTATGCAGGGGCTTGAGCCCGGGGCCCCGGAATTTTAGGGCCCCCCAGAGCCTCCGGACCCGCCCCCTAAGTTTTTTTTTGTGAACGGATAGTCTCAAACACGTTGTCTCACAAAGGAGAAAACTGTTCTTGTTAGGTTTTATGTAAAACTGGATGATTTTATCTTTTATTCGCTTCAGCGCGGCCGGTCCCCTCCCGCTGCCGGCGGGGGAGGGAGGGGGTGTGTGCGGCCGGTCCCCTCCCGCTGCCGGCGGGGGAGGGGGGGTGCGCGCAGCCGGTCCCCCACCCACCGCTGGTGATAAGGAAGAGAAAGTGGAGGTGGAGGTGAATGGAGAAATAAAAAGTGCAGGAACGGAGGCAAAGGAGCTGGTGTAGGAGAAAGCAGGGGCGGCTGTAGAAGAAATGGAGCTGGGGCCCCCCAAACCAGGTGAAGAAACAAGGGAAGAGAAAAAATGAAGTTGCTGCAAGCGTGTTGCAGGGAAGTTTGTGTTGAAGTCCAGGCAACAATAGCTATTCAGTGATTTTATTTTGTGATGGAAGCATCATATTCTAGTTTCAAACCCTAACATGTGGTTTTGTATTTAACCAGTTCAGGGTTGTTTGTAGTTTGTGACAACTGGCATATTAAAGTTGTAAGTTGTGAAAACTTACTATTCAGTCATTTTCTGCTCATCATCTGAACCAAAGCAAAACAAACAAACTATATATATATATATATATATATATATATATATATATATATATATATATATATATATATATATATACATATACATACATACATACATACACACACACACACACACACACACTCCGGTATATATATATGGGCCCCCCAAGATGACTCAAGCCCAGGGGCCCCCATCCTCCTAAATCTGGCCCTGATACCTCAATAGGGGTGGGCGATATGGCTCAAATATAATATTGTGATATTTCAGAGTACAGGTAGTCCTCGACTTACGACGGCCTCGAGTTACAACTTTTCGGGTTACGACACGCATCACCATTTAATTTTTTTTAAATTTGAGCCGGAAAAGGGTAGCATGTCCTCTCCGGGTCGGGGAGGAGGTCCTGCCCCAAGTGGAGGAGTTTAAGTATCTCGGGATCTTGTTCACGAATGAGGGAAAACTGGAGCGTGAGATCGATAGGCGGATAGGTGCAGCGTCCGCAGTGAAGCGGGCGCTGTACCGGTCTGTCGTGGTGAAGAGAGAGCTGAGTCAAAAGGCAAAGCTCTCAATTTACCGATCGATCTACGTTCCCACCCTCATCTATGGTCATGAGCTTTGGGTTGTGACCGAAAGAACAAGATCTCGGATACAAGCGGCTGAAATGAGTTTTCTCCGCAGGGTGTCTGGACTCTCCCTTAGAGATAGGGTGAGAAGCTCAGTCATCCGGGAGGGACTCGGAGTAGAGCCGCTGCTTCTCCACATCGAGAGGAGCCAGTTGAGGTGGCTCGGGCATCTGGTTAGGATGCCTCCTGGACGCCTCCCTGGTGAGGTGTTCCGGGCATGTCCCACCGGGAGGAGACCCAGAGGAAGACCCAGGACGCGCTGGAGGGACTATGTTTCTCGGCTGGCCTGGGAACGCCTTGGGATTCCCCCGGAGGAGCTGCTCCAAGTGGCTGGGGAGAGGGAAGTCTGGGCCTCCCTACTTAGGCTGCTACCCCCGCGACCCGACCCCGGATAAGCGGAAGAAGATGGATGGAAATTTTTTATTTTGAAGCCGATTTACGCAGTTTCCGATTTCCCGTTTTGCTAGCTGCGGAGGCTACAGCTGCCTGTACTCTCTAAAAAAGCTAAGTCTGGTCCTCTGGACATTCAAAAATCAAAACAAAACTTGTTGGACCAAGCTGGACAGGCAGCAGCTGTGGAAAAGTAGCTGTTTTATGGACAGCGGTTTTACGACGTAAACGAATGCAGAATCCGGAGGAGGGAGGGAGGAACGGAGGAAACGGCTTCACCACAGCTTCCCAGTAGGAAATTAACTATTTTTTTCCCTTCAATATGGCTCTCAAATGTATGTGTTTTTTGATAATTATGTAGGGTACTGTGTTAGGATAGGCTAAGTGCTTGGTAAAATACAGTACTGTACGTATAAGGTGCAGTTTGGACGTATGTTTTGAGTTACTTCGAAATTCGAGTTACGACGTAGAGAACGGATCTCCGCCGTAACTCGAGGACTACCTGTATTCTGACAATAATGATACATTTTGTGATATAATAAAAAAAACATAAGTCATAGTTAAAAAAAGTTAAGTCTGGTCCTCTGGACATTCAAAAAACAAAGCAAAAAAATTGCAGAAAGTCATAAGTCATAGTTATTTATTTGACAAAATTGACATGTTGCTTTGCAGTATTATATAAAACAAAATAAGGGTTAATTTTATTGAAATTTATTCAGTGAAGTATTCAGTCTCAAAGTATAAAAATAAAAATGATCCTTCTGTTATTTAGATTGAAAAAAATCTGCTCAAAATATAGGTCAACAAAATCCACCACAAAAACTAAAACGCAGGTGCAGTTTCTCAAAACAACTAAACAAAATGAAGCTTGCGATCTGTTGAGCAAACTCTAAATTGTCTCTAGGTGAGAGTGAGAGAGTGAATGGTTGTTTGTCTTGTTTGTCTCTATGTGACCCTGTGATGGACTGGAGACCTGTCCAGGGTGTCCCTCGCACAGTGATTGCTGGACATGGGAACCGGCGACCCCCATGACCCAAAATGGAAGAAGCGGGCAAAAAGATAATGGATGGATGGATGGATCTGTTGAGCATAAATGTAACCTACAACAAAATATATGTTGTCTTTAAATGAGCTATAACTTCCAAAACTTGTCACAAGATGTCTTCAGCTGACCCTGAAGCTTGTGGTGTTTCAGCTTCCTCACAGGAATGATTTCATTTCTCTGACTCTGACAATACACCGTGCACTAAATAGAGTATTTACCTTTAACTTTTTGTGTCTCCTCTGTCTTCATGTCTCGACTGCACAACACATGGTGTTCCACCCACAACAGAGAAAGTGCTAGATCCAAAGCAGCTGCTTTGAGGTACACTGGATCTGAAAAGGGTGCAGTGACCCCTTCTCTAGTCATTCACACACTGATAAACATAAAGATGCTCCACAGCACCCCCTATATTATTACTACAGTTATATCTCACTGATACATTATCCGATCTGGACAAGATTTTGTATGCTTTATCACTGAGCACTTCTACAAAGATGTGTAGTGGCAGGGCTTTCGACGGGACCCAAAGGACGCTGGTTCGCGCCCCGGCCACTACACACCTTGGGGTGTCTATGAGTGCACACCTAATTCTCCAGCTCCCCGGGCGCTTTCTGGCTGCTCACTGCACCACCTGGTGGTGGTTGGGTTAAATGCAGAGATGAATTTCGTCTGTGTATGGGAAACATACACAGATGACAGACAAAGACATTATTATTATTATTATTATATTGTGGTTTAACCTATGACTCTAGTGCGCCCCCTACATTATTCAAACTGTTATATCTCATTGATAGATCATCCAATCTATTCCAAATTTATTCTGCATCATCTGTGGGCACTTCTAAACACATTGGTATGTTTTTTTTAAATTTCACTCCAGTGCGACCCCTACATTACGGTATTCCAACAGTTACAGATCAGTGAGATATCGTCTAATATGCATCGTATCGCATTTATTGTGTCATCAGTGAGCACTTCTACACACATTTCTATTGTTAGATAACTTTTGACTCCAAAGCACCCCTTACATTATTCAAACTGTTATATCTCATTGATAGACCATCCGATCTGTTCCAGATTCGTTGTACATCATCTGTGGCCACTTCTAAACACATTGGTGATTGTTTAACATTTGACTCAAGTGCGACTCCTAGATAATTCCAACAGTTACAGATCAGTGATACATCAAACAATCTGCACCATATTTATTGTGCTTCTTCAGTGAGCACTTTTATACACATTGGTATTGTTGTTAAAAAATGTACTCCAGTGCACCCCCTATCTCAGTGGTATATAATCCCATCTGCACCAGATTTTTGGGACTTCATCTATGAGCACTTTGAGAAAAATTTGGATTGTTGATTCATGACATCACTTTAGCCCCGACCATTCACACATGAACTCACGATTATTAGGTGACTCTTCCAGCTTCGTCTTCTGTAACATATAAGACTGAAACTGTATTTGTCAACTGTTCCTGGCGAACGGGTGTGGGATAGGCACGATAGGTGGCAACTGAGCGGAGTAGCTGGAGCTCCCGCGGCTGCCACAATAAGGCCGGAGCGGCGCTTTGCTGCGACGGCCTCAATGTTGCTTGCAGCTTTAATTATTAATGTGTTTTAAACTTTAGATTTAGGGTAAAATATCAAGTATTTTCATGTAAACAGGTTCAAGTCCAAGTCAAGTCCCAAGTTATTGTGTAAAAGTCAAGTCACAAGTCTCTGAACATTTTTTCAAGTCAAGTCTAAAGTCTTAATGACTCGAGTCCCCACCTCTGTCACCAGAAAATTATGAGAAATTATGCTCAAGTTTGCATAAACAATTTTTGCATAGATCTCATAAACTAGAATTGCATTATCATTGTGTTTGAAACACATTTTTTAAAAATTTTAACATTTCCACTCTTTTGTGGAACAAATCTGACATAAAAATAAAAACTCTGGAAAATCCATCTTTTAAAAAGCCTCTAAAAGTCCAGTTAATCGCTTACAGCACCTGCTGCTGGTTGTCTTGAGTCAATACATTGCATAGGTTCAACTTATTTATCCCGGTTCCCCAGACCATGTGTCGTTGTATCCCTGGGCAAGACACTTAACCCTGAGTTGCTCCCGGTAGGACTGGATGGCGCCTTGTATGGCAGTCTGCCGCTACCGGTGTATGAATGTGTGTATGAATGGGTGGATGGTTGGTATTGTAAAGCGCTTTGGGGCCCCTCATAGGGGGCTGGAAAGTGCTATATAAATAAGCTCCATTTACCATTTACCATTTTATTCATACTGAGCTGTGCACGGTTTATTTTTAGCTTTTTAGCTAGCTAGTATTGCCCGCAGCTAGCTTAGCGTTACGCCAGTACCAACAGGGGTGGGGGCCACGGTTTGGTGCACTCAGTTCTGCTAAGGGGGCGGAGCACCCCGCTTGTATAATCATAGGGGAAACACTAACATATTTTTGTCATGAAATTAGCACTTCATGACATAATAAATTTTCCTGGGCATTTTTTTAATCGGTATTATCGTGAACGATATGATACGGCCCAGCCCTTCATACCTTTCACAGATATTGAGAGAATAACTTTGTGTGGTAGTAGCTGAGAGCCATCCTTAACATATACTGTGAGTGCAATTTTCATTCAACCTTGATTTAAACATGTTAGTCCCATTGAGTCATGAGGACTCATTTACAAGAGAGACCTGAAACATTATAATAAATAAATCTCAGAGTCAGAGAGTATTTATTGTCATTTGCACCATGTAGTACATGTGATGAAATGAGATTATGTACACAGTAAATGGTAAATGGAGCTTATTTATATAGCGCTTTCCAGCCCCCTGTGAGGAGCCCCAAAGCGCTTTACAACAGGGTCCCAGTTACATCCAACAACAAAATGTAAGAGAAAAACAGTAATAACATCTAGGATATGAACTAAGAAAAACATAAACTAGAAATACACTAAGCCCTAGAGTAATAGAAAAACATCATTACAAACAGCAGCACGAACATGAGTCTGTATGAGCAGATGGTCACAGATGAACACAGCAACAAGAAAACAGATCAGCATCAGCATGATGTGATATTTTGCAGTGATTATTCTTATTATTTATTTATTCATGAGTCTAACAGCCTCAGGGTAGAAGCTGTTCCTCAGTCTAGTGGTTCTACATTTGATGCTCCTCAACCTCCGTCCTGAGGGGAGTGGGGCAAAGAGTGAGTGTGCTGGGTGAGTGAGGTCTTTCATGATGCAGGTGGCTCTTTTCCTGCATCTGGAGGTGTAAATGTCTGTGATGGTGGGGAGACTGACTCCAACATCTTCTGTGCAGCCTTCACCACTCTCTGCAGAGCTTTTCTTTCTGCAACTGTGCAGCCTCCATGCCACACGTTGATGCTGGAGCACAGGATGCTCTCCACTGCACACCTGTAGAAGGAGGTGAGGACTGGGCTTCTCAGACCAGCTCGTCTCAGCCGTCTGAGGAAGTAGAGTCTCTGATGAACTTTCTTGATCAGGCTGGTGGTGTTGTTGCTCCAGCTGAGGTTATCATTCATGTGTACACCCAAGTACTTGTAGCTGGAGACCACTTCCAACACTGATCTGAGATCTGTTTAAAACTTTAGTACTGTTAAGTCTCTCCTGTTTGTTTGTTTGTTGGTAAAATATTTTATGACTCAATGGATCGATTTTATTGAATCATTCAACAATTTAATGTACACCTAACTGATAAACTTTCCGAGTCAGCCCAACCTTTTTGTCTAACACACACATTTTTTCACGACAGCTGTTAGCTTATCTACCAACAATATTATAATTTTTCTCACACATTATCACTCAACACAAAGTTATTCACTAAACTCTCGGTCATGTGCTCATACAGTTTGCACTACTTCTCATACTTGCACTAATGTCTGTATTACATCACTGCCTATAATCATAATACTGTTTACATTCTCTGTTTACATTTATTAATACTGTTTACTTTTATTACTACTGCTTACATGTAATTACTACTGTTTACATTTATTTACACTACTCTAATATCTACACCACTGCTGGTACATATACAGTGTGCTCTGAACGGTCTTATTTAGGGATGCCCAATGTGCCTTACTGCATATGCCACTTTTTGCCTCTACAACAACATCAACTACTACCTCATACATATACTGTGTACATTGACTCATACGCTGCTTTGCCACTTTGCAAATGTCAATGCTAGAAACCTTTAGTTTATTTTAGTTATACTTTTTATACTCTTTTTTTTGTGCTAGTATGCAAAAACTCAGGACAGTATTATGTTCATTAAATGTTTAATGTTTTAGTTTTAGAGTTGGTGTGGATTTTCATGCTCTTGCACCGCTATGCAAAAAACTCAGGACAGTGTTAGTTTTACTATTTTATGCTTATGTCTATTATTATATGTTTCAGTGTTTCAATGTTTAGATGTTTACTGTTGCACCGAGGGACTGAGAGAAACGCAATTTCGGTCCTGTGTATGTCCTGTACAGTACATATTGCAGATCTGACAATAAAGTTGACTTTGACTTTGACTTTGATAATTTAAATTATTCATAACATTTATAATAAAGTTCAACTTTTTTTTCTTTTTCCTTTTATAGATGGCCTCCCTTCTCACCTTACAGCCATCCTCTTCACACCATTATGCATTTTTTAAATAGGATAGAAAGAAAGGAAAGAAGGAAAGTAAGACCACAAAATATAATAAACAAACACAAAAAGAGCACAACGCAAACACACCCGACCGCTGTCCGCAAACCTGCAACGAACATGACAGAACACAGCAAGTAAACACATACAGTATACTGTACGTATAAAAGACTTAGAATATTCATGGCTTTGCAGTAGTTTTCTATAAATATATATACCTACATACATATATATATATACAGTATATATATATATATATATATACACAGGTAGTCCCCGACTTACGAGCGCTCTGACCTACGAGCGTCCGGACTTACGAGCTGGCGAACGAGCAGTAAATTTGTAAAAAATACAGCACTTTTTTGTGTTTTTAGATGAAAGTGTGTTAGCTAACCGTTTGGAAACACGTTTCCGACCATGTTTATGAACTAATATGAACGTTTTTGATGAAAAACGAGTGTTCGTAGTAGCGCTAGCATAAATGTTCCAACTTACGAGCGAAAATCCGGACTTACGAGAACACGTGCTTCGTGTTCCAACTTACGAATTTTCGTGTTACGAGCAACTCGCAGGAACGGAACTCGCTCGTAAGTCGGGGACTACCTGTATATATATATATATATATATATATGTATATATATATACAGGTAGTCCCCGATTTACGAGCGAGATCCGTTACAACGAGGCGCTCGTAAACCGGAAATCTCGTAATTTGGAACGGCCGCCATTTCTCTCGTAAATCCGGAATTTCGCTCGTAAATTGGAACGGTTTTCGCTAGCGCGACTACAAACACTCTATTTTCATCCAAAAACTGCTTATGAGTGCATAAAAATGATCGGAAACGTGTGTCCATATGCTTAGCTAACTAACTGTGGTGAAAAAACACATGAAAACTCAGTATTTTTTTCGTTTTTTCCAAAAATTCGCAGCTCGTAAGTCTGGAACCTCGCAGATCAGAGCGCTCGTAAATCGGGGACTACCTG
>JBBPBX010004089.1:63908-78672 GCA_038048925.1 Garcialebias charrua
ATAAAGCCATTTAAAACAACCACAGCTGCAACAAAGTGCTATACACATGAAATTAATAACTTTTAAACACAAAAAAAAAAAAAAAAATTTTTTTTTTTTTTTTAATCATATTTTTATTAAATATGATAAAATCGTAAGTCTGAGTTGCCGTAGGTCGCAGGTGTCGTACCTCGAGGGTTACCTGTATATATATATATACATACATACATACATACATACATACATACATACATACATACATACATACATACATACATACATACATACATATCAAAGTCAACTTTTATTGTCAGAACTGCAATATGTACAGGACATACACAGGATTGAAATTGCGTTTCTCTCAGTCCCTCGGTGCAAAAGTAACCTTATACATGCATATGCAGTCATATACACATCTACATACATACTATGCCTCATATCCCTGCATCTATATGTGTGTGGTTGTGAGCATGCATAAGTGTATAAGGCTTCTCCAATAGAACACTCAATACCGCGAAGTATCAGAGACCCGACCCCCAAGACCCGAGGCAGACAAAGGGGGGACCAGAGCCCAAGACCCCAAGAGGGACCCCGAGAGCGGAGCCCCCAGGGCCACCCAAACATGACGAACCACTCACCCACCCCCCAGATCCGACCGTAGGGGAGAACCGGAAGAGCCCCACCAGTGACTACACACAATGACACCCCGGGGCCAACAGCAACATACTCACAGGCCCCCGCCGGAACCCGCTGCACCGACGTAGCCCCAGGCCTAGGCACCAAGGACGCACACCCCTCAGGTCCAGGCCCAACAGGACCAGAGGACCCGAGCCCCACCAGGCAGCCACCAGGCCGAGTCGACAGACGCCCAAGCGCCCAGCCCCTGACACAGAGGGCACCAAGCATGCCGGCAGGCAAGGGCACACCTCACTAGGGGGCCGCGTGGCAGGAGCGCGACACTGAGCAGCACCAGCTGTATCAAAGAGGGGGCAGTCTAAGTCCCGGCCTGACAAATAGTCATTCATACACAGACACAATCACACCGACCCACCCTCATCCTCATCCTCACTCACTCAAAGACATACAATAATGACACATTCCATTCATACTCCCAATATGCACTCTATCCACAATATTCCTGGAGGTGTCACTGTAGAAGCGAATGTGCATTGAACTTCCGGTCCGACACCGGAAGTGCCTGTTTTCCATAGGCGGACTATGGATCGCGGGTGTTTTTGAAAGTTATTTTCATTCATTTTATCGGAGCAAACACAGCTTTTGTTTAAACGGAACGTTTACAGAAATGTCCTACCGGGGTTCAGGTACCTGCTGTGCTGTTCGCGGCTGCACCAACAACCGGACCAAGCTAAATCTTTGGCTAAAACAACAGTGTTTTCAACACGGACCCAAAACAAAGAAAGAGTGTTCCTGCATCCTACTCTATGGCTGTGTCTGCGCGATCAGGTAACATCTGTAATTTCTTTTTATTCAGGGAGGGTTTAATAATGAGAGTTTTGGATGATTTACTGTCTTAAAATGATATATGTCAGGCGCGACCAGTATTTTTAGCCGAGATAGATGCTAACAAACCTTAGCCGAGAGGCCGGAGCAAACGCGTTCGCTATTTATGTATTTTTAAATTATGTCAGCGCGATCAGGTCACATCTGTTATTTCTTTTTATTCGGGGAGGGATATTAATGAGAGTTTTGGAAGATTTACTGTCTTAAAACGATAGATCTCAGACGCGACTGGTATCTTTAGCCGAGATAGCAGCTAACAAACCTTAGCCGAGAGGCCGGAGCAAACACGTTCGCTATTTATGTATTTTTAAATTATGTCTGCGCGATCAGGTCACATCTGTTATTTCTTTTTATTCGGGGAGGGATATTAATGAGAGTTTTGGAAGATTTACTGTCTTAAAACGATAGATCTCAGACGCGACTGGTATCTTTAGCCGAGATAGCTGCTAACAAACCTTAGCCGAGAGGCCGGAGCAAACGCGTTCGCTATTTATGTATTTTTAAATTATGTCTGCGCGATCAGGTAACATCTGTAATTTCTTTTTATTTGTCCCTCCTCTTTTAACAAAACGAGTGGTGTTCCCACATTTTTAATGAACTAAAACAACAAAGTTTGGACTGTCTTCAACTGTATTACTCGCATGTAAACAAACGGTGTTTCCGGTCAACCGGAAGTCGTGTGCACATTTCGCGCAAAGCATCATGGGACGTAGGAATAATGTGGATACCCCCAGGTCCAAAACATGTACCTGCCCCCTACATGGGGCAGCCCACGCCCAAACCCAGGAGGTAGACCCATTCATTCTGGGGCGGAGAGGAGCCGACATCCAAGATCCGGCCCAACCCGCGCCCAGCCGACAGGACAGAACAGGACACCCGAGTCCAAACAGCCCCAGGGAGAGCACAGCACCAGCCCCGCCCACGGCAAACCCCCAGGCACCGAACCCCCCCATAGTCCAGGACAACACCCGACAGCCTGCCCTTCCACCGGACCCCATCCCCGCAATGGCAGCCAGGGAACCAGGGGGTAAAGAAAAAAAAAAAAAAACACAAGACCCCGACACACACACCCCCACCCCCAGATGTGCTGTTGATGTGTGTTGTTGTAAAGTGCAATTAAAAAAAGGGAAAGAGAAGGAGCAAAGGCTGGCATAATGCCAGTTTCCCCTCCACCCCAACTCTAATCCAAACCCTTACTGTCTAAATCAGGGGTGGGCAATTAATTTCTTCAGCGGGCCGCATGAAAAAATCTGAAATGTGTTGGAGGGCCGAACCAGCAATGACTCAAATTTAATATTGATTTATGTTTTCTCATTATATTTCTTCTTAGAGTAAAATATTTGAATCAGATTTGTTTGGTAATAAATAAGAATATTTATATATTTATAAACATGAACAAATTGTGGTTTAGTTTGAAGTGAGAATTAATAGCAATCTTGTGCGATATGACAAAACTTGTCTTGACTGCAGCAGCTCTGGATGTCAAACGATTTGTAAAAAGTGTTTGTTGAGATTGCAGCTTAGCTTGCAAAACAGACGATTCGGCTACGCGCTCTTTTTCAGACAAGTTCTTGTATTTCTCCCCGTGTTTAGTCACGTAGTGACGCTGGATATTATACTCTTTTAGCACAGCTACTGACACACCACAAACTAAGCAGACAGCTTTGCCTTTGACCTCTGTGAATAGATATGTCGCTGTCCATGCCTTGTTGAAAACGCGGCATTCTAAATCAACTTTTCTTTTTTTACCGTGAGACGACATCTTGTTTTGATCAGGGAGGGATTGGAATGCTTGCTGTGTGCGTCTATGTGACGCATGAACTATGCGCCAGGCCCTTTCAAAATAAAAGACAGCTGCAGCGCAGCACACCAAAATCCGTTTTTATTTTTGACTGGACCCCTCGGACAGGGGCGCGGGCCGGACAGGGGCGGGCAAAGGGCCGTATGTGGCCCCCGGGCCGCAAAATGCCCAGGTCTGGTCTAAATGCATCATTGGAAGTGAGCACAGGCACAGGGTGCGACAGTGTCATCCCGCCACCCATAGCCATATACTTGTATAATAAATAAAGTTCAACTTTACAAGATCTGTTTTGCAAAATGTGTGTAATTTGTAATGTCGCTCTCAGATCGTGTTGTAGTGGAAATAAACAAATTTAAAGACCTGTTGAAACATCTGACCTTTGGCCCGGTGAAATCTGACCCACAATGCCGAGCTGTTGTGAGGATCAACATCAGAGGAATGACTGAGAGCTGCCCAACTCGTAAATAAAATCCCTCCGGTTCTTATGTGAGCAGCACATGCAACATGACTTTATTATAACTCCATTAAAAAAGTGCTTAATATATAAATGCATTTTTGATATTAAAGTGACTAGAATTTCAAAAATACTTACTGTATGTGATGCCATTTATGTCGTTATTAATAATAAAAAGCTGAGGAATTTAAGATTTACCCTAGTTTCTCATAAATACATACATTTTATAACAGTGTCATTTCATTTATTCATTTATATAGCACTTTACACAACCACGGTGGTGGTGACCAAAGTGCTTTGTTTTAGCAGAGCAGGTAAAATATGAATGAAACTTTCAACTGTGACTCTAGAGCAGACGTGGGCAATATATGGCCCGGGGGCCAAACGTGGCCCTTGGACAATCTCTAGCCGGCCCTCAGTATTCTTAATTGAAAACAACGTTTAAATAAGTTGATGAAAACCAGAATTTTTTCAATGAAGCTTGTCTAAATTAAACATCTGGGACATTTACATCAAGAAGTTTTGGATTAAGAAATGCCAAAGACTTTTTCCTGAAGTCGTCGTGTTTCCAGAACTGAACCTTAAAGACTCAAAAAGAAAGTGTATGGTGTATTTTTTATTTTATATTTTATGTTTATACTAAAAAACATATTGTCTCAATGTCACATTTCTGTCATCTGTGTATGTTTCCCATACAAGACGAAATTTGTCTCTGCATTTAACCCAACCACCACCAGGTGGTGCAGTGAGCAGCCATAGAAAGCGCCCGGGGAGCTGGGGAATTAGGTGTGCACTCATAGATACCCCAAGGTGTGTAGTGGCCGGGGCCGGGGTTTTGAGCCTGTGTCCTTCGGGTCCCAAGTCGGCAGACCTACCACTACACCATCTTGGCCCCAGCCAGTTTACAAAGAATATGTCATATTCCTAGAGTATTGAGGATACCTTTTTTTAATCATGCATGCTCTTCATTACAACAAGGTGAAAGCCTGAAAGAAGTGTTACAGATTACTGTATTTGTCTTAAAGAAAATCTATTTACTATTTCAGGGCAGCTGTGGCTGAGTGGTTAGAGCAATTGTCCTCCAATGCAAGAGTTGTGGGTTTGAATCCACCAGCAGTCACATGCCAAAGTGTCCCTGGGCAAGACAGCGAACCCCTCATTGCCTCTGATGTGTGTCCCATCAGTGTATGAATGTGATAAAGCTCTGATTAGTCTCTTTAGCATGATTTGTTCAATTAGCTATGTACAGATCTAGTAGAGTGCTGTATGAATGGGTAAATAAGGCACAGGTTGTAGAGTAAAGAGCTTTAAGTATCTTGATCAGATAGAAAGGCACTTTAAAAGTACAGTCCATTTACCATTTCTCTATGTGGCCCTTAATTTGCTTTAAATACCTTAATTTGGCCCTCTGGGAATTTTTTTGTCCATCCTTGCTCTCACGCCCGGATTTTCGCACGGGCTTACAGGGGCTGCAGCCCTGGGCCCCGGAATTTTGGGGGCCCCCGAGGTGCCCCATATATATATTTTTTGTGTGAACGGATAGTGTCAGAATTTAACCAATGACTAAGATGATTTTGTCAGCGCCGTTGAAAAATGTTCTAATTTGTTCTGTCAAACGTCCATCTTAAATGATTGCTTATTATTGGTCCAGTTTTAACTCATCATACGCATTGGGGGGGGGGGGCGTCATTTCACGCTGGTCAATATTTTTTTTTTACAATGGCGGACAACAGGAAATAAATACGACAGCGGGTGAGTGTGGCTGCTCTACTCTCCATCCACCGGAGCTGGAAATGGCAAACAATGGACACGTTAGTTGGACTTCAGTCAGAGGACGCTGCTCCGCAGCGCGCGCTCGTACGGGGCTGTGTTCACCTCTTTCCATCCTCTGCTCAGTCACACTGTCAGCTTCTCCACACCATGCGAGGCGAGTCCCACGTGCGTAACATTCCCAGCTTATCACAGTTACAAGCTCGTTTGGTTTTGCATGCCGCATTTTCAGCGATGCTAATAGTCAGTCAAGCTTTGAAACTGGTTTCTATGACTGGAAGCACGTAACTGAACGCATGAAAGAGCTTGAAAGCGAACATCATAGAAAAGCAATGCTGACATATGTTTCACTTGCATCAGCCAGTTGATAGACACAGAACTGCAGAAACAATTTGAATCTGAGTGTGCATATGACAGTGACTGGTCTGAATGACTATAGACCGGTGGCTCTCACCCCGATAGTCGCTAAATGTTTTGAGAAACTGGTCATGTCCCACATCAAGACAACCGTCAACATCAGCGAGGACCCTCATCAATATGCATACCGCGAGAACCGATCAACAGAGGACGCCATCTCCTCTGTGGTCCACACTGCTCTCACCCACCTGGATCAGAAGGACTCATACGTGCGTCTGCTCTTTGTGGACTTCACATCTGCTTTCAACACCATGATCCCCCAAACTCTGATAGACAAACTATCCACACTTGGACTAAGCCCCTCCATCTGTAACTGGGTACTAGACTTCTTAACAAACAGACCACAGTCCGTGAAGATCCACAACTTCTCCTCCTCCACCATCACCCTCAGCACTGGCTCTCCTCAAGGATGTGTGCTGAGCCCTCTTCTGTTCACTCTGCTCACATATGATTGTACAGCCACACATCCAGGCTGTCATATTGTTAAGTTTGCAGATGATACAGCTGTGGTGGGATGCATCACAGATAATGATGAATCCAGCTACAGACAGGAGGTGGAACATCTGGAGAGCTGGTGCAAAGAGAACAACCTTCACATGAATGTGAAGAAGACGAAGGAGATGATTGTGGACTTCAGAAGGAACAAACACACCCACACCCCACTGTATATAGGTGGATCTGCGGTGGAGGTGGTCTCCAGCTACAAGTACCTGGGTGTACACTTGAATGATAACCTCAGCTGGAGCAATAACACCACCAGCCTGATCAAGAAAGGACATCAAAGACTCTACTTCCTCAGACGGCTGAGACGAGCTGGTCTGAGAAGCTCAGTCCTCACCTCGTTCTACAGGTGTGCAGTGGAGAGCGTCCTGTGCTCCAGCATCAACGTGTGGCATGGAGGCTGCACAGTTGCAGAGAGGAAAGCTCTACAGAGAGTGGTGAAGGCTGCACAGAAGTCTGTGGGAGTCAGTCTCCCCACCATCACAGACATTTACACCTCCAGATGCAGAAAAAGAGCCACCTGCATCATGAAAGACCTCACTCACCCAGCACACTCACTCTTTGCACCACTCCCCTCGGGACGGAGGTTGAGGAGCATCAAATGTAGAACCACTAGACTGAGGAACAGCTTCTACCCTGAGGCTGTCAGACTCATGAATAAATAAATAATAAGAATAAACACTGCAAAATGTCACATCATGTTGATACTGATCTGTTTCTTGTTGCTGCGTTCATCTGTGACCATCTGCTCATAATGACTCATGTTCGTGCTGCTGTTTATAATGATGTTTTTCTACTACATTAGGGCTTAGTGTATTACTAGCTGATGTCTCTCTTAGTTAATCCTAGATGTTATTATTGTTTTTCTCTTGCATTTGTTGTTGGATGTAACTGGGACCCTGTGTACATAATCTCGTTTTCAACACATGTACTACATGCGGTGCAAATGACAATAAATTCTCTCTGACTCTGACTCTGACTCTGATATTGGACTGAAGTGTTGAGAAGAGTTGTGTCTGTTGTCAAGTTTGTTGTGACGTTTTTAGCAGAGAGAGGACTGGCTCAGAGGAAACAGTGACATATTTGGCCTAACTGATAATGGGAATTATCTGGGAATACTGGAGTTAATCAGTGAGTTTGATCCTTTTCTGAAGTCTCACATAGAAAAATATGGAAATGCAGGTGTGCTGCATATGATAACCTCAACACCATTTTTGGCTTCCTGAACAATTTTTCTGGTGTTACTGTTCAAGAGCTAAGAAACAAAGCATCTCATCTCCAAAGTAAATATTCAGCTGACTTGGAGATGGACTTTGTGGAGGAAATTGTCCAGTTTAAAGATTTTATTCGTGATAAAGAGATCACATCTGCTCCATTGCTTTTACAATTCATTAGGTAAAAGAAACTGCAGGACATCTTCCCAAATGTGGATATTGCATTCAGGCTTTACCTGACATTTCCTGTCACAAATGCAAGTGGTGTATGTGTGATGTGTGATGCGGCCGGGATGAGGATCAGTTCCTCCAAATCCGAGGCCATGGTCTTGAGCCGGAAAAGGGTAGCATGCCCTCTCCGGGTCGGGGAGGAGGTCCTGCCCCAAGTGGAGGAGTTTAAGTATCTCGGAGGTCTTGTTCACGAATGAGGGAAAACTGGAGCGTGAGATCGATAGGCGGATAGGTGCAGCATCCGCAGTGAAGCGGGCGCTGTACCGGTCTGTCGTGGTGAAGAGAGAGCTGAGTCGAAAGGCAAAGCTCTCAATTTACGATCGATCTACGTTCCCACCCTCATCTATGGTCATGAGCTTTGGGTTGTGACCAAAAGAACGAGATCTCGGATACAAGGGGCGGCCGTGGCGTAGTGGTAATGGCAGTCGTCCCCCGATCGGAAGGTTGGCGGTTCGAATCCCGGTTCCCCACACCATGTGTCGTTGTGTCCTTGGGCAAGACACTTAACCCCGAGTTGCTCCCGGTAGGACTGGAAAGCACCTTGCATGGTAGTCTGCCGCTACCGGTGTATGAATGTGTGTAGCATTCAATGTGTGTAGCGCTTTGAGATTTTCACTAATGAAAAGCGCGTTATAAATTGAATTCATTATTATTATTATTATTATTATACAAGCGGCTGAAATGAGTTTTCTCCGCAGGGTGTCTGGACTCTCCCTTAGAGATAGGGTGAGAAGCTCAGTCATCCGGGAGGGACTCGGAGTAGAGCCGCTGCTTCTCCACATCGAGAGGAGCCAGTTGAGGTGGCTCGGGCATCTGGTTAGGATGCCTCCTGGACGCCTCCCTGGGGAGGTGTTCCGGGCATGTCCCACCGGGAGGAGGCCCAGAGGAAGACCCAGGACACGCTGGAGGGACTATGTTTCTCGGCTGGCCTGGGAACGCCTTGGGATTCCCCCAGAGGAGCTGCTCCATGTGGCTGGGGAGAGGGAAGTCTGGGCCTCCCTACTTAGGCTGCTACCCCCGCGACCCGACCCCGGATAAGCGGACGAAAATGGATGGATGGATGGAAATGCAAGTGGTGAGCGATCATTCTCCAAGCTTAAAATAGTTTAAAATAGACTCAGATCCACAATGTGACAGGAAAGACTGAGCCATTTGACTCTCATGTCTATTGAGAGTGATCTAGTGAGAAAGCTGGACTTCAGTGATCTTGTTAAGGAATTTGCAGCAAAGAAATCCAGTGGGCATCTTTTCAAATGTCATGTCAAAGTAAGGCTTAAATGTCTGATAACCCTACTGAAAAGGCTTGGTGTTACTGGTTAGGGCAGTGCATGTCTGCATTATAAGACAGGCTCAAAGTTGCTAAATTTTTGGGGTTGAGTATTGTTTTCTTATTTGGGTTACATGGTTTGCGTTTGAGTAAATGTAGGTTGATGTTTGTGGTTCTAGTTCCTTCAAATAAGATGAATGCATGAGTTTAAATGGAAATCTGTATTTTGTTCTTCATATTTTAAAGATGTTATCTGTAAAATAAACTTGGTCTGCAAGATGAAAATTGTTCATCTGCACTGCACCCACCTCTGCTTTTATTGAGAACAGGGGGCTGTAAAAAAAAATCCTCAGTTCAGAGGGCAGCACTTTGGACATACCTGGGTCAATTTCTTGCACTCAATCTGTTTCATAGTTTGTGTTGAAGTCCAGGCAACAATATATATTTAGTGATTTTATTTTGTGATGCAAGCCTCATATTCTAGTTTCAAACCCTAACATGTGGTTTTGTCTTTCTAGAAACCAGTTCAGGGTTGTTTGTAGTTTGTGACAACTGGCATATTAAAGTTGTAAGATGTGAAAACTTACTATTCAGTCATTTTCTGCTCATCATCTGAACCAAAACAAAAAAATAAAATTTAAAAAATACTGTATTTTCCGGTCTATAAGTCACACTTAAAAAAAAACTAATTTTCATGTCCTGCGACTTATGGGGCGGAGCGACTTTTCGGACGGAAAATACGGTATATATGGGCCCCCATATTGACTCAAGCCCAGGGGCCCCCATCCTTCTAAATCCGGCCCTGCTCTAGAGTAACGTTATAAATCATCTTAACAAAAGCTTAACTGTGATCTTTTCTTACCTTCTAACGCACAGTTGTCCTAACTATGATTTAGAAAGAGCTTAGGTTTAGTTGGTGTCTAGATTTTTAAAAAATGTGTGAAACTGAATGGATGAATCAATTCAGTATGAAATTTCAGATTTAAAAAAAAAATGTTGCAACATCTATAGCTAAAGCTTGAAGCTTCAAACTGCTGTGCCTTCTTTTAACCACTTTATGATGAAGTTACTTAAAAGTGAAGTATTTCATCCTGTAATTTTTCATCTTTCAGTGTGTACTGTTGAAAACCATTAAGACACATCAGACTTTACAACGTTGCAAAAACGTGGCAACAAAAGTCTGACACCG
This sequence comes from Garcialebias charrua, assembly GCA_038048925.1. Classification (NCBI taxonomy): domain Eukaryota; kingdom Metazoa; phylum Chordata; class Actinopteri; order Cyprinodontiformes; family Rivulidae; genus Garcialebias; species Garcialebias charrua. The sequence goes on from JBBPBX010004089.1 coordinate 74,253, forward strand.
TCTCTGAATGTGATCTGAACGTTTTAATCTCAGTACTGTGATGAGTTCCACTGTGCAGCACTACCTCCTGATTGGCCGCTGATTTCCACCAGCTGGCGGCCATCCTTCTGATGAGGACCTTCCACTATTTAAGGCTGCAGTCTAGTGTGACTCATCGCTGAAGCATTGATTCCTGTTTATGGTATTTATGCTTTCAGCCAGTGTTGTGTTTCAGTACGAGAGAAACTTACCTCCTTTCTTGTGCCTACAGTCATCCTGTCTCCTCGACTCCTGTTTGGTTCCGAGTTCCCGTGGTCCAGGTTCCAGTCCTCCGTGCCTTGCCTTCCAGCCACACGCCCATCAAACCTGTACCGACTATTCCCCTGGATTCTGTCTCTGGTGATCTCTGGTGGATCTCACCCACACTCAGCACCTCATCTGTAAGGAGACACAAATAATCACAATACGAACGCTGCAAGTGGACTCCACTGATCCAACTCTCTCTTCCCCAGGATCTCCAAGAGATGAACCACTGTAAATAATTGCACTGTAAATAATAAAACATCACTATTCCTGCTAACTGTATCTTGTCCTTTCTGGTCTCGTACAACTCTGGGTTCCCCGAGTCGTGACAGAAATGCTTCAGCCAGACAACGCCCAGAACGAGACCAGAAATCAACAGACTGCCTCCTCATCCGAGATGGACCGCGTCAACCAACTCGAAGGAATGCTACGTCGGGTTCTTACACAACAACAGGAGGCTCAGGACAATATGAGAGAACTGGGAGGTATGGTGTTTTCTCTTAACCAAAAACTCTCACCTTCCCCAGCTTCTAAAACCCCTCCAGTGTCCAAGACGGAACCTAAGGACTCTGCCTCGAACCAACAGGTAATTACCAAACCATCAGAATATTTTTCTGGCGACCCTAGCCTGTGTGGAGGGTTTTTGTTGCAAATTAAACTCGCCTTCAAGGGAGCACCACAGTTATATTCAACCGACATCGCCAAGATAACATATTTCACCAACCAGCTGAAAGGTGACGCACTTCGTTGGGTTGATTCTTTCCTACAATTCCACGACTTGGATTACGTTTCATTTGATACCTTGTTAGGAGAGTTTCGCCGAATTTTTGACCGTCCCTTGCAGATGCCCAACGCCGTAAAGCGACTCCTGGGGCTACGTCAGGGCCGGCGACCTGTGGCTGAATACGCCCTCGAGTTTCGCATCATCGCAGCACAAACCGGGTGGCCCGACACAGCACTGCAAGGTACTTTCCTAAATTCTCTTTCTGACCCTTTGAAGGACCAAATTGCCACGAGAGACGAACCAGAGGGATTTGACGAGCTGATCGAGCTGGCTGTCTCGATAGACGAGCGCTTCCGGGAACGAAGAAGAGAGCGGGACTACACTTCCCACAACCGCTTCACTTCCGGGTTCACGACACCAGGTGAGCCCCGCGCCTACAAAAGTCCGTCAGCGAACTACAAAAACCAAGAGGCACCCGCTGCCGGTCCGTCCCCTAAACCTCCAGTAGAGAAGTATTCTGTCCTGCCTGAATCTGAACCAATGCAGATCGGACGAACTCGTTTAACCCCTGAGGAGAGACAAAGACGTATCACTTCCAAGCTTTGTATGTATTGTGGTAGACCTGGCCATTTCATTGCTAATTGTCCATTTAGGGGAAACGAGAATGCCCACCAGTAAGGAGGACTGTACTGGTGGGCACTTCAGCATTCTGTTCTGCACATCGTTTTATGCTCCCTACCATCATCCAAATAAATCATGATCGTCATTCTGTGTCAGCTCTTCTTGACTCTGGTGCAGAACAAAATTTAATAAGTTTGGATCTAGTCACTTCCCATGGGCTCACCACCTGTGGGAGGGGCCAAAGGGGTCGGGTGCAATGTGAGATGGGTGGTGGCCGAGGGCGGGGACCCTGGCGGTCTGATCCTCGGCTACAGAAGCTGGCCATTGGGACATGGAATGTCACCTCTCTGGTGGGGAAGGAGCCTGAGCTAGTGTGTGAGGTTGAGAGTTCCGACTAGAAATAGTCGGACTCACCTCAACGCATGGCTCTGGCTCTGGAACCAGTTTCCTTGAGAGGGGTTGGACACTCTTCCACTCTGGAGTTGCCCCTGGTGAGAGGCGCCGAGCAGGAGTGGGCATACTGGTTGCCCCCCATCTTGGTGCCTGTACGTTGGGGTTCACCCCGGTGAACGAGAGGGTAGCCTCCCTTCGCCTACGTGTGGGGGGACGGGCTCTGACTGTTGTTTGTGCCTATGCACCAAACGGCAGCTCAGACTACCCACCCTTTTTGGAGTCCTTGGAGGGGGTATTGGAGAGTGCGCCTCCTGGGGACTCCCTTGTTCTACTGGGGGACTTCAACGCTCACGTGGGCAATGACAGTGAGACCTGGAGGGGTGTGGTTGGGAGGAACGGCCCCCCTGATCTGAACCAGAGTGGTGTTCTGTTATTGGACTTCTGTGCTCGTCATGGATTGTCCATAACGAACACCATGTTTAAGCATAAGGGTGTCCATATGTGCTCTTGGCACCAGGACACCCTAGGTCGCAGTTCGATGATCGACTTTGTTGTCGTCTCATCTGATCTGCGGCCGCATGTCTTGGACACTCGGGTGAAGAGAGGGGCGGAGCTGTCAACTGACCACTACCTGGTGGTGAGTTGGCTCCGATGGTGGGGGAGGATGCCGGTCAGACCTGGCAGACCCAAACGTATTGTGAGGGTCTGCTGGGAACGTCTGGCAGAGTCTCCCGTAAGACGGAGCTTTAACTCCCACCTCCGGGAGAGCTTTGAACACGTTCCGAGGGAGGCGGGGGACATGGAGTCCGAGTGGGCCGTGTTCCGCGCCTCTATTGTCGAGGCAGCTTATCGGAGCTGTGGCCGCAAGGTTGTTGGTGCCTGTCGTGGTGGCAACCCTCGAACCCGGTGGTGGACACCGGCAGTGAGGGATGCTGTCAGGCTGAAGAAGGAGTCCTATTGGGCCTTTTTGGCTTGTGGGACCCCGGAAGCAGCTGATAGGTACCGGCAGTCCAAGCGGCATGCGGCTCGGGTGGTTGCTGAGGCAAAAACTCGGGCGTGGGAGGAGTTCGGAGAGGCCATGGAGAATGACTTCCGTACGGCTTCGAGGCGATTCTGGTCCACCATCCGGCGTCTCAGGGGGGGAAAGAGGTACGCGACCAACACCATTTATGGTGGGGGTGGCGTGCTGCTGACCTCAACTCGGGATGTTGTGAGTCGGTGGGCGGAATACTTCGAAGACCTCCTCAATCCTACTGGCACGTCTTCCACTGAGGAAGCAGAGCCTGGGGACTTTGGGTCGGGTTCTCCGATCTCTGGTGCTGAGGTCGCCGAGGTGGTTAAAAAGCTCTGCGGTGGCAAGGCTCCGGGGGTGGATGAGATTCGCCCGGAGTTCCTTAGGGCTCTGGATGTTGTAGGGTTGTGTTGGCTTACGCGACTCTGCAATATCGCGTGGACATCGGGGGCAGTTCCCTTGGATTGGCAGACTGGGGTGGTGGTTCCCCTATTCAAAAAGGGGGACCGTAGGGTGTGTTCCAACTATAGGGGGATCACACTCTTAAGCCTCCCTGGTAAGGTCTATTCAGGGGTTCTGGAGAGGAGGGTCCGTCGGATAGTCGAACCTCGGATTCAGGAGGAGCAGTGTGGTTTTCGTCCTGGTCGTGGAACACTGGACCAGCTCTACACCCTCAGCAGGGTCCTGGAGGGTGCGTGGGAGTTTGCCCAACCAGTTTACATGTGCTTTGTGGACTTGGAGAAGGCATTCGACCGCGTCCCTCGGGGGGTTCTGTGGGGGGTACTCCGGGAGTATGGGGTACCAGGCCCTTTGATAAGGGCTGTTAGGTCCCTGTACGACCGGTGTCAGAGCTTGGTCCGCATTGCCGGCAGTAAGTCAGGCTCGTTTCCGGTGAGAGTTGGACTCCGCCAAGGTTGCCCTTTGTCACCGATTCTGTTCATAACTTTTATGGACAGAATTTCTAGGCGCAGCCAAGGTGTTGAGAGGATCCGTTTTGGTGACCTTAGAATCGCTTCTCTGTTTTTTGCAGATGATGTGGTCCTACTGGCTTCATCAGTTCGTGATTTACAACTTTCACTGGAGCGGTTTGCAGCCGAGTGTGATGCGGCCGGGATGAGGATCAGTTCCTCCAAATCCGAGGCCATGGTCTTGAGCCGGAAAAGGGTAGCATGCCCTCTCCGGGTCGGGGAGGAGGTCCTGCCCCAAGTGGAGGAGTTTAAGTATCTCGGGATCTTGTTCACGAATGAGGGAAAACTGGAGCGTGAGATCGATAGGCGGATAGGTGCAGCGTCCGCAGTGAAGCGGGCGCTGTACCGGTCTGTCGTGGTGAAGAGAGAGCTGAGTCAAAAGGCAAAGCTCTCAATTTACCGATCGATCTACGTTCCCAC